>JAADXH010000049.1:0-53581 GCA_023337595.1 Globisporangium camurandrum
ATCTATCTATCTATCTATCTATCTATCTATCTATCTATCTATCTATCTATCTATCTATCTATCTATCTATCTATCTATCTATTTAACGCATTTTGTTCGTCGACTTCAAGACATTAGATTGTTACGCAGTGGCAACAATTGTTGCCCAGGACAAAACCAAACTACACTAAACACCGACAAAGCAATGCCAATTATATGTCGTAATTGACGATTAAATATTAAAGCATCTATGTTACTGTTTAGAAAATCAAACGTGCGCAAATAAAGCGAACGGCGCTGGCATAAATACAATCTTAAGCAAAGCAACGCTTTGTAAGTTAAACATCGCACGTCGCAGATGATTTTGAAGTTTACGGTCATCCTCGACGGTAAGTAGAGCACCGTGTATCAGTCGTACCAGGCGCTGGATATATACTTTTTGCTACAAATGTGCTCAACTCCTGTGACATTAATACTTGGTGCGTGCGAACTCTTTCGTGATACGAACTGGTGAACACGGTATACGGAATTGAAGGAAATTAGAATATAGTACAGTAGATGCAACCACTACACCGGAAGTTAAACAGTCTTGCCATCTTCTTTAATGTCGAATATTGCGATCTGCTAATGTCGTGGAAGAATCGCCGCACTTCACTTTCTTGGTTTAACCGCTCTAGTAATAGAGCATGCATTCACTCGATAAGGCAAAATATATCATTATGCGTTGCCGTTACAATCGGTACGCCAATCTTTGTAACTCGGCGAAGCGACCCACTTGACAGACTTGTAAAACTTATGTTAGAGGAGATTGTTCGCCTGCATGTACACGGCGGCACGATCACTGAACACATGCAATCGTTATTCAACAGCCAATCCTGTTGTGTACGATCAGGCAGTAAATCGCTCACGATGGTCATCAATATAGTACTTACGAATATATCACGTTCGTGATCTTGTCGTATATAATACATACATACTTTTTCTTTGACATGGGCTTGACCGTGTTTGTGCACCACCGTACCAGCTTACAGCCAAGATCCTTCCCATCAATATAAAATAGGGTTAGTGGCAGTCTAGCGTGTCGTGGTGGCGTGTCACAATGAGTCGAGGATTGTGGTACCTTGTGATAAAATATAGTTAGTATGAAAACGGCAAAAACGCGAATGCAGAGTAGCTGTGTAACTGTATAAGTAATTTATAGGTCAGTGTAATGTCCGTATTTATCATCACGACAATCCTGCATATTATATAAATAGTACAAGACTGCAATACATAAGTCCGATGCATGAATGTCACACACTTTGAGCACATTACGCTCTACACTAACAAAACTTATATGAAACTCATCATCCACAACAATCAAATGTATTTCGAACCATGAAATATCCTCTCAAACACTTGTGACTGCCGAGGTTAATGTTCATTATGGTGTTGACGATTGTATCCACTTGATTTAGTGTACGAGGTTTTGGATGAATTCATACGTGCCCACACCGAGTTGTTTCCATACAACCAAAATCGTCAACACACTGTCTCGTACAGTAAGTCGTAGCACCAGATATGTGCATGTTTTTGCTCGTTGCTAGTGTATAAGCTGCATAACGTAATTTTTTACAAATATATGTAGGTATGTAATGCGTGCCTACCAATATGTACCATTATGAGCAAGCCAGAAGACTCGTTACTCGCTGCCTGAAAATTATATTATATGAGACTACAAAAACAAAAGTATCATGTAACACCTTTAGACTTGTTAAAATGTTGTTACTGCACGAATCATGGATTGTTGCTCATTAAACATGGCTTTTTAGTTATTACGGATGTTGGATGATGGGATCTGACGCAAAGTCGCATACATTCAAAGACCTTACAAAGTGCTTAATGAAACTTTGTGTTAAAGTAGTCTCATGTATATTTTCCCGGAACTCCTTTATAAAATTCCACTAAGTGGACGTTGTCTAGACTCCATATTGAACAAGTATTTTTTGCCACTTACATACGATGCAAAATTTTATCCATTTACAGACTGTGCAATATTTACTGTAACTCGTTTGTACCAAGAAATACTAAGTTCATTTTAGGTTTCACGTACTTTGCCAGTTTGCATGATCACATCGTTCACGATGCGCAGCTCGATCTTTGTGTCTACGTGTGCGCTGCTGCTGTCGCTGCTACTTGCAGCAAACGCTGCGCAGACGACGAACGCGGATGATGCACGCGAGAACATTTCCGCACCCCCAACGATTGCGTTTTGGCCGATCGACGTGGATACAACGCTGCAGCATTCGAGCGACGCAGGTATGTTACGTGCAGCACAGGACACATTGTGCTCGACACTTTGCTTGGAATCACACACGTGTGCTACGACCACTACACACACTCACGACCGATCACTTTTGTTGTCGCTGCGCATCCTGGTTGCCTTCTTCGACACTAAGACGGTGCTGTGCACGTGTCGTCGTCATCCAGCACGGACGGCATCTTGGGCACGTTTTCGACAACATTGACACTGTCGACACAGTCGCCGCTACACGCGCTCATAGAAGCGATCGATGTACGTACATGCTCTTTCGACTATTGCCCGTTTACGTAGCACGAGAGCGCTCACACAGCTGACAACTACACGATGATTGGCACAACTGCAGCTTGCGTGGATCCATCCAGTCGACACGTCGTCGCCTCACAGCAGCGGCCGCCAGAGCCACTCGACATTCACACAACTCTTTGCAGCGTCGCACAAGCTCGTTGGTGGCCACGCAGTCGGTCTCCACGTCCGCGTGACGCCAACAGAAGCAGCAGCAGCTGCTGATGGCACTACGCATGCATTCCTGAATGCAACGACGCGCGCAGCGATCGAAGCGAATGTCCAGCGCTTACTGCATGAGCTGCTGCCGAGCGCAGGATCGCTCCCACTCTTCCAAACTGGCTTTTTGGCTACCAGTCGCTGCAATGCGCACCAATGGCGCCCGCTTGCGCCAGTGCAGAATGAGAAGGAAGCGTCGCGCGTGTGTCTCTCGGCAGCGTTTGCATTCCCAACGACAGAGGCGACAACAACAACAGCAGCGACTCCACGATCGAAGCTGCAGATGTTTGATTCCAACGATCGCGATGCAACGCCAACGCAGCAGCGGCCGTCGCGAATCGAGAAAGCGTTGCATCAAACGCTCGTCGATGTGCCGGTTGTTCCTCGTTGGACGCACGTGCAAGTGACGCGCAGCAACTACGAGCGACTGCCAGCACCATTGACCGTCACCGTCCTCGACGTCTGGGTCGCTTGTGGCACTGCAAAGCACAGCACTGCAAAGCACGTTGTGACGTGGCGACCGCAACGTAGCGACGGTTCTGCAGTTCACGTCGTGGTCGTCACGTCGATCGCACGCGACGCGATCGCATTTGTCTCGACGCGCAGTCTCGAGACGCAGATCGTCGCATGGCGTCAGCGTCATTCAGCAGCTTCTTCCAGCGTCGTCACCGTCCCATTTGTCACCGTCTCGCTCACGGGCGCTGGTTTCCATCGTCGCATGGCAATCGCCTTGACGTTCGATGCTGTGACGAGTCGACAATGCACGACGTTGTTCATCCACATGCCACTCGGTCATGACGTCTACGTCGACCTCGATGAGCTCCGGGTACGATCGTCTGTCGCACGACGACAGCAATGCTCTCTCTCATGCGTTATATATGTATGTTTTTATGGAAATGGCACAAGCGCATGGCGCGGTTTCAGGACCTTGAGGGTGTGTTTGCAATGACGAAACACATTGAGATCGAACGGCCGTCGTCCGTGTCGTCGCAGCATGCGGTCGCTCTTGCATTCAACGTGTACGTATGGCTTTGTCATCGACGTCAGTAGCCAGTAGCCAGTACGTCAATTGATATATCGGACTGTTGCCGTCCAATAGTACGAGTAGTAGTATCAACGACCAGCAACAGCAGCAGGTCGACGTGTCGTTTCCGATCCACTTGCGGTACCAAGCGCCGTCGTCGACTGCGTTGGTTCGCAAAGTGTCGATCGTCGCGCCTGAGCTGCTGCTTTTGTGCGACGACGACACGTCCGCTGGAGGGGGTGCTATGAAGGAAGAGGGAAACCATCATTCATCTACTGCAGCAGCAATGGCTTCATTGTCGCCACAGGACGCTGCGTACTTTGCGGTGCGTTTGTAAATTGGCATCTTGACAGTGTGTTTGTATGTGGTGGGTTGTAGATATAGGTACCCAGTTGGTTGTTGGGTTGAGGTTGTTGCTTGTTGTACCCACTTGGTGTCTCATGCCGCTTCGACGTGCTTCAACTGCTGCTATTCGGCTTTGGGTAGTGGATTCTCGAGTCTTCGTCCAGGCCGTCGACTATGTCAGCGTCGTCGCCTCACTGGCGTCGGGTGCACCCCAAGTATCCAGTGCGTGTCGCCGATGTCGAGACACCCGTCGGCGTCCTCGCACACAGCACGCTCGTGAGCATTGCGACGCTCGCAGTCGCTGCCAGCGGCGCATTGCTACTCGTAGGTGTCTCGCTCTCGAGCACGAGCGTCAGTGGCAAGATTCAAGCGAATGATGCACGCAGCGCACACTGGCGACCGGCAACTTTGGCCACGTAAGTTTGAAGTGTACTAAAGTAGAAGTGTATCGCGGCATTGCACCAGGAAAATATCCATTTGCGATTTGTATTGGATTTCGTAGTACCCAAAGAGCCAACTCTCTATCACGTCAATCAGTTTTGTCGCATAGTTTTTCATATCTTGCAAAAATGATTTGCTCGGCTGGTGGTCGCGTCGTTCACGTTTGCCATGGAGACGAGCGATGTCGATGTGAGCTGCTCATTCCTCATTTAACCAGCAGCAACGAACGACAACACTTCACACACACACACGCAAACACACCATGGACCTTTCGCCAGTCGAAGCGATCGAAAAGGTGCTTGGCGCGGGCATGGACGCTGACTTTGACGAGCTCTGGGACAACATCCGGAACGCCGTGAACGTACGCACGCCGGACGACTGCTGGACGGCGCTCATGGTCGCCTGTGGCTCGCCGCTCGACACGACCGAGTTTATCCGCAACATCATTGCTGCTGGCGCAGACGTCGCCGCAATTGACGGTGACGGCTGGAGCGCCTTGCACTGGAGCGCGTTCCATGGCCGCCCGGAGAGCGCGGCGACACTGCTTGAAGCTGCGCCAGTGCACAAAGTGCTCGAGCTGCTCGAAGTGCGCGCGGGCGATAGCCGCTTGGCGATCGAAGTCGCGCGCGACGAGCGCCACGTCAGTGTCGAAGCCGTCATCACCAAATTTGCGAGTCTCGCAGCGACCATGTCGCTCAGTGACTCGAACGGCCTCGAGGCAACGACCGAGGAATCACCCGTCAGCGAAGCAGAAGAGGGCGAGGAAGAAGCAACAGCACGACAAGTGCCACACGAGCGAGACCTCGAGAGCGAAGAAGACCGGCACCTCGAGCTCGAGATGGCGTGACGACCTGTATGAATTTCCACATATATTTTCCTATACTAGATTATCAATAGAACCAACAACTTGAGAATATCATTTTAGCCGATCCTTTCTGTACTCATTCATTGTTCGCCAAATAGAAACACTATCGATACAATTAGCGCAATTGCTGGTACGTGCGACTGTAGCTATTCGCTTCCAGCAACCGCAGCGCAAGTGTCGTGTGGTCCAACACACTCGCCGTGTAGCAATTCATCCGCCGCGTTTGGACTTCGCGCGTAATCGGCGTCGGTGGGAACGACTCGGGCGACACGATCCCGACAAACCCATCGGCATCCGCGTCAGCACACATGTCGCTCGTCGTCGAGTTATTGTACGTGACGGTCACACGGAATAAATTCAGAGGGATCGACGTGTGCATCATCTGTCGCATGCGGCGCGACAATGCGCTCGAGACGCTCGACGCCTCTTGTTCCATGTACTCGACCGCCCAGCCCGGTTCAAACACATCGTCGTCGCCCATTGCGTTAGTGCTATCATCGTCGTCGTCATGATCGCTGCTACTGTCTATACTGACGTCGTCGTCGTCGCTCATAGAGGCACTAACGGATTCACCTGTGTCTGCAGCGCGCCAGTCGAGTCCGTCGCTATCGTCCAGGACGAACCGCGTAGCGCGGGACTGTCGCCGCTTGGCAACAACGATGGGCTGGAAGTGACTGTCGTCGTCGTAATCGATCGGTGACGTACACGGCGTCTGTGTTGTAGGATTGTGGGTTGCGTTACTAACAGCGCGCTGCGCAGCAAATAGACTCCGGATTGTACAGTAGATCGGCTGGTACAAGCGCCGCAAGAGCGTCTGTTCCCGCCGGACGTGACGCAATTCACTCGGATCAAAGCTCTGGATCGTAATGCGCGCGTCGGGCGGTTGGGTCGACGACGACGACGACAAAACGAGCAACTCGCTCGCAGCACTGTTGCGCAACGGCGGCGACGACGACGGAGACCGCGACGAACTTGTGACAGCTGCAAAGCTACTGCTCTCGAGCTCTTTTTCGAGGAGCGAGACCCAAAATGTCGTAAACTGGGCGTCCGAGAGCGCAATGACGGACGCTGCGACGCGCTCGAGCGACGCAACGGCGTAGCCGGGGAGCTGTGTCTGGAGCTGGAAGTAGCCACGGAGGATCGCACTTGCGCAAAACTTGGCTTGTTCGCGGTCGAGTTGGTAGAACACGAATGCGAGCATGCGCAAGACGGACCGCTCGACAGTCGTGAGCACCGACATGGCGCACGACGCAGTTGCGGTGAGCGTCGTTGTAGAGCTGTCGACGTCGTCGTCGTTGTTGTTGGTGTCTACGACGGCGCTCTTTGGGCCGTAGTGTCTGCTGCTATTGCAATTTGTCGCTGTCGACGCGAGCAAAAGTAGATCGTTGTTGTTATTCGCAGTCGCAGTGAGCCCGCTCATGTGTGTATGCGGGTGTGATCGCCCACTGCTGCTGCTAGTATTGCGCTGTAAGGGCGGTGGTTGTCGGAGCGCTGCTCCGATGTCGACGACTGCTGCAGCCATGGCGAGAGTATATATATATATGTGGTGGTTGGACGTCGCTGGTCGTCGCGAGGTCGTTGCGAAGTCGTTGCTGCTTTGGTGCTTGGTGGCGCAGATCGTGTGCTAAGTAGGCGCGCAATTATTATTCGAGCTTGCTTTCTGTGACACCAGAATGCAGACGACTTCTTGCGACGAACCCAAACGCTGGAAGGATATCTGTTTATACTTGTTCAATATAGTGTTACCCACAGTATATTTCATCTCTCCCACAGTTTCATACCGGTATTATCAAATATGTACAGTACTGTTTATTCATTGTACCATCTACAATTGTACGCTTGCCTAAAAACACTATGATAGAAACAAACCAAATTGAATTATACACAATGGTAAGCGTCACGCTATTGATACGTCTTGTTAAACAAATTCAAAACACAAGCATTTTACCGAAAAAAGTCATTTGATTAGGACATATCAAACTGAATCAAACGCAATAGCGGTTCTCGCGACATTGAATGATGCTTAATCAACATACACACACTGTCAGTAAACCAAAGCATATATCAAATATTTTCATTGAAGTCCAATTTTTCACACGAGACGAAAAACCAATGCCACGCGAAAGCACGCGCAAAGTGACCATCGAAGCTCTCGTTACAATCCTGGCATGGAGGCTACAACGCATCGCTACCTCCCGACTAGAGCATCGACACCGCGCAGTACACATTCATATTAACCAACTTCTTATGTTACGTGCAGTGTTATTGTAGGTGCTTTGTTCTCCCTCGCACCAGCATCCGCCTCTTATTGAGTCGCAGTCGTCGACGTACAAGACATCCTAGAGGATCAATTTCAAGTCGAGTTCAGCATTCGTAAGGCGTGTTTCGGGAAACTGTTTGAGCAGGTCAAAGGAATGCCGACGGCTCGCGTAACACCCGTTCGAGCTGCAAATACTAGTCTATTTGCAATACATCGGATTTATCGGCATTGCTACTTCATATCGATGTACTTTAATACCACACAGTGTTCCGTCGGATCAGTTGCAACTTTGCTCTACAATGCATCGTTGCAGTCCTGTCGCTGCGAGACGAGTTTGTTAAGTGGTCATCCGTGAACAAATGTCATTTGTACGCAAGAACGACATCACAGAGAGGACTACTTCACACGTACGTCATTAACACACCGTTTGTTTGCGGATACGAGCGGCGTTTCCGATACGTGCATTCGGGGTGACCTGGGAGTGCACACGATCAAGTTGTGTATGCCAATTCCAAACTCGCTCACTACATCGCCTATCGTGTCTCTTGAAGATTTAGCGTGCATAAGCACCAATTATGTAATTTACGCAATGTAATGACCACAATGGCAACTGATTCCATAATTGAGAGAGTCATTTAACAGACGCCTGTCAACCTCCGTGTGTGCACCGAGCACAGCACTGGCGTGCTCAAAGCTTGGTTCAGTTTTTTTATGAGCATTTGAGTGTCGTTCAGAGCACATGAACGCATGAGTGGAATCGTTAACTTGACAGTGTCTTGCGTGATGGCATACAATTTTTGCTTGGGGGATTCAGTTCCTGATGCGTGGGTAGAGCCAATTAAAACTGACAAAGGTGAGCCGCCGGAACTGCCGATCAGTTGCGAGATACAAGATGTAGGTGGGGGAGACCGGCATGAGCAGCTACTGTGTATATTGAATTTGTTCTAGCTACAACTTCGCCATTATAGATTACATTTTGCTTCAAGAGACATCGGTGCTACGGAGTTTTAGTCTTGTCAATCCTCGCATTGTAGCAATCTCATGCTTCTTTAATCTATTCGTATAGCTTCGCAGCTTTCAAACTATGACTGCGTTGTTCGAATTGGAAACGTTTCGACTTGAAGTTCATGCAATCTTTTTAATTGCAGAAGCCATTGATGATATTTAGCGCCACATGTCAAGAATAGTTGCTTTCCCCTTGCGCTGCGGTTAATCTTGCTGAGGAGAAAACACTGCTGGCTTGTTGTCGACCTGCCTGTCGTCTTAATGCACAAAAGATAAAGCGCCATCCGGGTTGCTGCAGACGTCGCGAGTATTCACAGAGTGACCGTGTGTATCACTCTCACATTGGTAAAAGTAGGCGAGACGACGGCCGATCCGAGATGATCGGTAAGAATGAGAAAAGTACTTGTACAGCCATTGAATGTGCGTACGAACGTCGGTCGCTCCTTCATCGCCCCTTTCCAGAATAATCCCTATTCTAGTATGCGACCGCCAGTTGATGGCGGCGCGGTAATTGCACTCAAGAACATTGATCCAACAACTGACATTGCGCGCTGAGTGACGCGCCAATACGTCTAATCCGCAAATTTTCAATGCACCGGTGTTTCTTCGTGTTACTATGTCGCACACCACCACGCCAACAACATGATTTCCTTGTGTCGCCAACCACTCGAGGAGCACGTCGATAGACTTTTTGGTTCCTTGCTTATTACTGTCTCCATCCCATGTTTTTCGTCTTGCCATCGCACTGCCGCTTGTAATCACTGCGGCCAGGACGAGCACGTCGCACTGGCGCTTGTGATCGCAGAGGTAGGTACGTGCGCGTCGCAATGTCGCTTGTAAAATCATCGGTTGGGACAAGCACGTCGTACTGGTGCATACTACTCGCCTAAGGCAAAACGAGTGTGACTTACTGGGAAGGATTTCGCTGCTGAATCGTTGAGTTATGGCTTGTGGGCGTTGCGCTCCGCGTTGTCGTTGGGGAATGATTTCGAACTCAATCACACATTTAATGAGTCTCATGCATCTATTTCAGTGACTGCGTTTCATCAAATTTGATGCTGCACTTTAGCCAATGAATGTGCGTCAACAATGTTTGAGCATCTGTCATTCTTTTCATCATGCAAGTGTGAATACCGCTAATGGATTGTGTGGCGAAGTTGATACGTCTTGTTATAGATATTTAAAACTCAAGCATCAAGGTGAGGCAGTTGTCATGTTCTGAGTTAGCACATTTGGTATTTAACGTTTGAAAACTATTTCAAGCAAATCCAACGTTTTCTGTTGATCAGCGCCTATGCGAAATGATAAATTATGATTTCAGTTACTGGCAAAACACAGATATTGGAGCATCCCGTTATTCTTTACGTTATCAAACGGTTTGCTACAATTGAGAACAATAGATTAAGCAGCTTCAACAACAACAGCGACAATCATAACATCGTCAGTAACAAACAAAGCAAAACCAGTAGCAAACCTTCAGCATCTAAGGATGGTAGTGATCGGAGGTAGGAGCGGCGACGTGCTACTTGGACTTTCATCAGACGTTTGGACGTTGTTGATGATGATGTAAATGAGGTCAGCAGCGCTTGCGATACTTGCTGAGCTAGAGTTGTCGGACATGGGTTTGGAGGTAGATGTAACGCTGGCAGCATCTTCATCACAATGTGGTCACTTGTGCAGGTCTCGGCACTAGCTGCACTACTGTCGTTAAATCCCATCGACAATATCCTCTTTATGTTGCTGTTGTTGTTCCTACGGATACTGCTACTATGTGTTGCTGGCGCACGCAACTTCCACAGCGTATGTTTGGCTCGTGCAATTTCCTCTGCATCGACTGTTGCTACTTGCTCTTTGTCATGAAAGCGTTTGAGTACTCATCACTCGCAACATGGATTTTGTATTAATCACATGTGTCGCTTGCGCTTGTACGTGTCCGCGCCAATGTTGTTCGGCACTGCGGCGCGCCGCTCACCCAAGCTCCGCGGCGCGAGCTTCATTCCCATTGTGGCGCTACAACCGAGCTGCTTGTAGAGGAACGCGACGAGATTCGTGTCGCAGCGCAACACGAGCGCGCCGACTTTGCGGTGGATGCGGCACCCACCGATGCTGTCATTCATGAGCTTCGTTGAAACGCGGCGGCAGTTGCAACACATTTGCTCCGCTAAAAACCTCTGCAGCGGCGTGCCATCGACCGTGGAACGTAGTAGATCAAAGCTGCAGCATACGCTCTGCTGATGTTCGGGTAGTGAAATCCCGTGAGGATCGCATCAACACATTGCAGGCTACGCGCGCTGGCGTAGTATCCTGGACTCAACTTCTCCGCGCGTACAATAAGATGGCAGACACAGCGGCATATGCAGCGATGGACTCGCGATGTAGCATACAAACAGAGGCTGTAGGAGAGAGAGTGGAACTACAGCACATTCTCGCACTAGAGAGCAGCGACGTAGCGTACTGTATGGCTGTACGAATTGCACACACATAGGCGCGAACAGTGGCAGATGCCTGAGTTGGCAGAGTGGGAAGCCATCTCGGTTACTAGCGATTTCGTGAAGCAGTAACAGCGTCAAAACGCAGACTACCGAACTCCTCCAGCATTAAGGACTTTAAGTTCGAGATGCGCTACGCTGGACGCGCAGGCCATAGAGGAAAATCGACGTGCTTTGGTTTGGTCCTGATGAAGATACATCCCATGCCGCATTTGCGCCATTAGAAGATACATTTTGCATTTATCCCTGTTTTTATTTCTCTTGCCTGATTTTCTCGTTTTGCACGTTTAAAACTTAATGGTATGCATGTCCCTGTACGGATATCGAACTATCTTACAGTACAGCAAATTACATGAGTGTGTGCGCAATATAAATGTACTATTTTGAATTCCAGGTCCCCAACATATATTAATAGTGTTGATTTTACCTTTGTGTTCATAACGTAACGGACACACACCACTTTGGTCATATTATGTTGTCCACGCCATTTATATATTATTGTATCGATCAGTATTGTAACTTCATATAGTGAGTGTATTATCATGGTTGCACATCAATTGACGCGCATTTAAATACACCTCATTATGTGTTTCATGTAGAGCTGACCATAATACCGATCCATCTAAAATTAGCTAATTTCGTATTCAATATGACGTGGCGAAACGGTATACGCCAAGTTTGTATGCCAATAGAATAGCATTGTACAAATGCACATGAGCGGGTTAAAATACATCTGGTGAGTAAATTTATACGTCACGGTGTAATTATACATATATTATACGTCACGTGTACAAAGGAGAGGTCATTGGCGATGCAACGCATGTGTGTCGATCATGAAGGACAGTATGGCGTCTTGTACTCCCATCACCATGAGCTCGCTGCTATTCTATTTTGTCGCCAAAGTAATGTACTTGTAAAAAACACTGTATGTGTTTTCATGGCATTAGATTGTTATGGTGACAATGCGGCAACTACGATACTAGTGATTTATGACGTAAAAAGCTACGTATTCACGGAGTTTAACATAATATTTTCATATAGAAAAGAAGAACGACACCCGACTTTACTATACATTCTATTTGTTTTTCGCCAAACATAACTTTGAAAATGCCGTATGCTTGCTATGTTGTCCAATTGTTAGTACATTCAATATTGGTGAGAGCCGTTACTCGTTATACACACTGGCGATTTCATGTGTATATTTTGACATGAAAATGGATATAGCATTTGGCCAAAAACATCTAGCACTAGATATACAATATGTGGTTAGCACAACCCCAACTTACATTGACGTCACTCTAGATTTTCGTTTTCGTCAATCGTATGTGCTCAAACAACGAAAAAGTGTCTTAGCTCAATATAAAATCCTCGTTTTAGACTACACTCACTTTATAGCTCTGGTAATCTCTAAAAATGTACTGTTCTATTTAAATTACTCTTGTGTTACTCTTATATACTGGTCAGCTGTATAACATCGACATTTCTTTGTGGATTTATATATATACTCCGGCACATCATTTGTCGCAATACATGGCAAAATATATTTCGACATTTCAACTATCATAAAAGTATCTGCTTGACCGATGAAGTGTTAGCTGAAACATAATCGTCATAATCATTTTTGCCATTTAGGATGTCTGACAGCTCGTTTTTGCCATTTAGGATGTCTGTCAGCTAGGTCGCATACATTGGATCGCGTGCATCGTCAGACTGTGGAGATATGACAAAACGTGCTGTACTAGTATTGCAAAGGCATAAATGCAAGAATAAATATACTTAACTTACAGGTATAGCATCCACAAATTTGAAATTCTTGCAAAATAAGAACCGTTCATTTACAATCCACTCTTCCTTGTTCAATACATACAAGCTACGACTGTGATTTATGTATGGCGCTTAAATATGAAGCGTATGGCTTATCGTGTATAACCGTCAATATCGTGTCGCGCGATAGTGAAGCTTATCGCCGACTTGTGCACAGTGGGCGATACACTATCGGTATCAAGACGTCGTATGGAAAACGCCCCACAAATACGGCATCGTACATGCCAAAAGTGCACAGATCTTCATTAGTGTGGCACACGGCCGTCAATGCGCAAAACTTGAGATCGCGGCAGGCAACGGCAACGTCAACGCCTACTACTGTCGCACGCCACAGCAACAAGGTGTCTTGCAACGCCGCACAAGCAAGATCATGGCTAGTGGCCATCTGGGAAGGCGATACAACCCCATCAAATAAGTATTTTGTATTCAAGTGCGAAGGTGCACGAAGACAAGTGCGATCGGAGGGAGAACTGATACTCACCACGCTCGCTCACGAACATTTCGTCCCCTCTCTCACTTGCACTCCAACTACCGATGGTGGCACACTCTCAATTTTCGCTTGACTAACGTCTCTGTCGATGTCTGCAACAGCCCATCAGAATGAAATTCATAGCCATCTCATGCACGCTTTTGTCATTATAACGTTTGTATAGGTAGCTATGAGTGCCTTTCCAGCTCACTTGTACCTGCTCACTCGACGCTTTCTGTACGATATGCTCACTTGGTATTTCTGTATGCGTTGGCTACCTGTCACTTCCTTACCGATGTTACTGAAGGTGAGATGGACCGATTGATTTAAATATTAGAAATACCAAGTGAGCGTTTCTAACAGTATGCAAAACGAAATGGTATGGTTGGATTAGGCAAATCCAATCTCATACAATTTGCTTATCAATCGGCTATCAAGTAGAAGTGATCCTATAATAGGGGGACCTTTTGTTCATCCAGGCTGTGTGACATGTTACTATATCGTTTTGTGATGAAGTGAAACTTTTCGGATTTTGCAATCAAAACGTTGATGCGAATACGTAATGTAAATTACACTGCTCGTTTTAGCCGAGACCGAATACATTGTACTTAAAAGTTATTCAAGAAAATGTGATTGCTTTTGGAGAAATTGAGTAATGTGACAATTTTGTATAATATCTGAGTCGAAAAGATATTCTTCAACGACATAACCTGGATATAAGGACAAGCCTTTAGTATATAAAGTTCCATTTTTCAGTAATACTTTTCAGATTGTACACCAACAGTGGTTCTCAAAGTTGGCAGCAGCAAATAAAACCCCAGAATAATTGAGTTATACTTGCAGCGATTGGTCAATTTAGAGCAGCCGTGACAGCTGCCAAAAGCTCATTAACAGCATCGATATTGTGGCAGTTGGTTGGTTGGAGTATACACAGAGCTACAATTAGCGGTTCTCAATTGTGGCAATTTAATGGGCATTTCGCCGTCATACGTTAGCGGTCGTTGACTTGATATTCGTATTGAACTGTCGTAATGAAACGGATAGTTACATTATGGATAATAGTGAGTTACAAATAATGGGTATATATTTGTCAAATGGTTACCGAAATCGTACCTGCTTTAGTTGGACCCTGTGATATGGAAAAAAGTATAAGGGTTAGGGTACAGGTTATGATTCGTTCAAACTTAGTTACATACGGATGATAGACATTGAAGTGTGTCACGCATACGAAAATGCATGTGGAAGCCGAAAAAAGAGCAACTCGTAAATTACGACATGAACAAAACGTAAACAACATCATTATCGTAAATACCGTGCTTTCGGAATAGGGTAGTCTGCACAGTTGATCATGAAGCCGACGCAACGATGAGTGCGTCAATTGCATACAGCTGGAGCGTCGACTCGCGCGGATAGTCGAATTGCAGCGGCACTGCATGTTCTCGTCGACCATGGACTGCACGGAGCAAATGAACGTCGTGATCGGACACTGACCCGCGATCTGGCCCGTTCTCTTGCGCCGCTGCTTCGACATGACTGTGTTGTGTGTGCTGTGTGGGATGTGTTCGGTTGAGGATGATGCTGCGCCACGTTGTCGATTCGTGGTGCGCTGCTTACCAGTCAATGTAGTTTGAAGTCCCGTTCCACATATGTGTCGCTCACAACCCGAATAAATAAGCTCTAGTACCGGTAATGATGGTTTTGCTGATGGAAAAGCAAGTGATTATTGGGCAATTTAATCGGATATACCGGTATACCGGGATCTTTGCTCGTTCAATTGCTGCCAGCAGTTCGAGAACACAAAACAAAGACAGCAAAAGCATCAGCGAGACTCTCGACGCACGCCCTTCGACGACACCAGCAAGCACACACAGCAAGCCAACATGACGGACATCCAGAACTTCACGACCTTCGGTACGTATGTGTGTGCATACGCTTGCGTAGCTCGCTTACGCCTACGCGTCTGCTTGTGACGGTATGCGTGCAGATACCTCTTTCCTCTCCCTCGTGCCTCATTATCATCCACTCGAGACTGATCGACGCGCTGCGTATTACACTCTTTTCACTCGCACAGACGCGTTCGCGGACGCGAAGGACGACTCGGGCATCGGTGGCGGCAAAGTGCACATCCGCGTGCAGCAGCGCAATGGCCGCAAGTGTCTCACGACCGTCCAGGGGCTCGCAGAGGACCTCGACATCAAGCGCATCCTCAAGGCGTTCAAGAAGAACTTTAGCTGCAACGGCGCGCTCGTGAAAGACGAGGAGCTCGGTGAGATCATCCAGCTCTCGGGCGACCAGCGCACGAACATTCGGGAGTTTTTGATCGACCAGGAGATCTGCTCGGACTCGCAGCTCGTGCTGCACGGTTTCTAAGCGTCAACGATACGCGCACGCAGTCTTGATGCATGCATTCGCTGTTTCTGTTGGTGGCATTGGGTGGCTGTCTGGAGAGAGTGAGAACGAGAGAGAGAGAGAGAGCGAGTACGTAGCGCAGGAGACGGGAATATAGGTATTTGGTCATTGTGCGTCTGTGTATTTGGATTCTATAAACATGATGGATGCAAATATGAAAACTACCGCAACGACCATCAACGCAAGCGACAAGAGCGATCGCAAGTGTATTCCCCACGCGACGCTGGTCTACAGCAACTACTCGCGCACTGGCTCTTTTCTCTACCTCACTCTCTACTGACGGTGGTTGATCGTAAACTCGGGGAACGCCAGGTCGGGTTGCCAGATGCCCTGGATCGTCGGTCGCGTCGAGATCACGGGGCGTTTCATGCGCGTCATCTTGCGGCCGCTCGTGTTGCGCAGACGCTCGAGCTGTTGGTGGTGGATGCATGCGCAGAGGTAAGGGAAAGAGAGCGTGAGTGCCCAACACAACCACAACAACGTGTTCATACTATGCATAGTGACAAATGCACCTGCATGAGGACAAACTCAACGTCCTGGTTCTTCACGTCACAGACTTTGCGGTCGCTCGTGACTGTTTTACGTATAAAGCAAATGGCATGACAAGCGTGTGCGTAAGTTCATAGCGACTGGGGTGGCATGCGCATGCACGAGGGGCGCGCTGTAGGTGTCACATAAACATGTAGGACAACGTACTGTAGTCGCCGATCACGACTGGGTGGCGCGCGCCTTTGAGTTCGGTCTGGAACTTCACCTGCGGGTTCTGCTTGACAAAGTTCAGGAAGCGCTCGTCGCCAAGCATTGCGCTGTGTGTGTAGCAGAAAGAGACGCAGTGAGTACAATGCACACAATGCAAGCATGTGTGACACGACAAAGCAATGCAGATGGATGCCCAGGAGACAGCGTCGAGCATGCCAATGTGGTGTCTCTCAAGTCGCGCACACACACAATCGCTCGCTTCGCGCAGCAGCAGTGCTAACTGCATGACAGAAATCGACGCTATGCACGTACCGGACATTACGGCTGCTGCCACTGTGCTGGCAGTACCGGATCGTGATCTCCTTGAGCTGCCACACACCCTTGGTCGCCATGATTGCTCGTGCCGCGTGCTTGTTGGTCGATCACGTTGAGCGCAATTACAGCTTGTGGTTGTTTTTGCGCCAACCACCAAGTAGTTATGAAATTGTTTTGCTAGCTACAAAATATTTTGGTGCAACCTCGATAAAGTTGCTGTCCGCACTCGCCATCATCTTTTTGCTCCGTCTGCAGACGCTGGTCACGGCAACGACAGCAACGACAAGTGTGATGCAGAACGGGTCGCGCCGCGCCGTGCCGAGCAGTGTTACTACCCCTACAGACAGCAGCCACGCTACCACTCCGCCAACAGATGCAACGAGCGACACTGCAAAACTACTGAGCGTCGTGCGCGGCCACGAGCTGCAACATGCCGATCCGACGTACGATGCGACAACGCCAACCGCAATCCAGCGCTGCAAAACGATGCTCTCGAAGCTGCGCAAGGTACTTCCGAAGCTCATGCGGCCGATTGCAACGGTCCCGTCGGACACTGGCGCACGGATGCTGCGCGACCTGTGCGACCTCCTTGAGCTCCTGCTGCGCGGCCGCGCGTGTCCGCACTCGATGGCGCTCTTTGCAGACGCCACGACCAGCAGCAGCAACAGCAGCAGCGGTGCCTCGCAGCACACAACGAGCAGCAACACTAGCAGCCACAGCATCGCAACGGCATCGCCGACGCACTCCACGTTTGCAACGATGCTGTTCTACATGCTCGCATTCTACACGAACACGAGTCTGCACGCGAGCCAACCGAACGTGTTGCGCGTGCTGCTCCAGATGGCGCGTGTCTTGCAACAGCGTGATAGCTTTGGTGCTCTCCACGTCTTTCGCGACACGGTCGAAGCGCTCGAAGACGCGTTCTTGCTCGAAGAAGCACTGCGCAGCCGCGACAGCGACTTGACAGCAGCGTCGTCCACTGGCAGCGAGAGTAGCGCATCGATCGCTGCGTACCTCAACACAGCGATCCACGTGTACCAGGACGCAGACGGTCCACTCGGCAGTGCTGCGTCCAGTAGCGCGAGTACGAATGACAGCAACAGCGATTTGCTGTGCGGCTGTGAGCCTTACGCAGATGCTGCAGCCGTTTATGCGCGCAAACAGCGGCTCAAGCTCCTGCTGCCGTCGATTCGCGTCGCATCGTACGTGGATGCAGTCGCACTGCGCCGTTCAATGCTGAACCTCGCACAGCAGCTGCTGCGCCAGAGCAGTGCGCTCCTGTCGCATGACGCAGCAACCGATCGGCTCGTGCAGCTTGTTGAGCTCTTTACACGTCGTGACAGCGCATTGCGCAGCAGCAGTGTTGCTGGTTATAGCAGCCGTCGGAACGCGCTTCGCAGCCGCGTAACGCAGCTGGACGCAGTCGCGGTCACACGCGCGACGTTTGCACTGCTTGAGACGATGCTGCGCGTCGCTGCGACGACCGAGCGCACGTTTGTGCGGCTCACACTCGCGTTCTTGGACGCACGAGCAGTCATACGCGACACTTCCGAGCTGCTCACGTCGTCTGCTGCTGTGCTCGACGCTGTGCGCGATGGTTTGCAGCACATGTCGGCGTTTGCAGGCGAGACGCTCTGGCCAGCGCTCGCCGCATTTGTCCAGCAGTCGCTGCTCGAGCCAGCAGCGAACACGGAGCGTCCAATAGCAGCAAATGCGACGCAGCGGCAAGCGCCCCACTGCGTCTGGGTGAGTGCGACGCAGCTCGTTGCGCAGTACGTTCGTGCGGACGCACCAGCAGCAACAGCAACAGCAGCAGCGTCGCCGCGCCTCGCGCTGCTCGTCGAGCTACTGGCACGCGTCGACATCACAGCACTGGACGCAGTGCGTCGATCGGCGATGATCGAGCACGTCCACTTTGCGCTCGCGTCGCCTGCACTGTTGCTGCCGTTTACGCACGCGCTCGTGAAAGCGCTGCAGCACAACAGCTTTGAGCTCGGGCAGGACGGCAGTTTGAGCAGCACGAGCCGCAAGCGCACGCGCACGGGTGCGTTTGTCGGCAGCAGCATACACGCGACAGCAACTGCTACGATAGCGTCGACTACAACGATGCGAGCGCGGGCCGACGAGCGCATCGCATCGCACGACTTGCTCGCGCAGTGGGTGCTCGACCTCGTGTTCTTTGGCAGCAACGACACGGCGCTGGACGTCACGGCACTGAGCACTGCGCTGCGGATCGTGCTGCCGTTTCGCGACTGGCTCGGCAAGAACGTCTCGCGCGTCGACCTCCATACGCTCTTGCGCGTCCTCGTGCAGCGCGTCGACTCAGTCATGACGACAAGCGTTGCAACGTCCACAGTAGCAACGTCGACCACCGCGACAGCGACATTGACACCCGAAGTGCTCGACTTTGTCGTCGTTGCGCTGCAGCATCTGGACGATAGCGAAATCGCCAAGTACAGCGCTGCGCTCGAGAGCGTCGTTGTCACGATCGAAGCAAGCGGGTTCCTTGCTGCAACAGATGCGAATGACATCGACATGGAGGTAGACGCGTCGCTGTGCGAAGAGGTGCCGCGCCGCAACCGCAACTGCTGGCAGCGATTCCTGTCGACGCTGTTGCATCCTGCACGAGTGACCTACTCATTGGAGCAACAGCACGACGCGAACCACGCAGAGTTGTTTGCGACTGCGCGCAGCCTCGATGCTGCGTCGCAGGTGTTTACCGATCCACGCGATGGCGTGAGCGAACGCGCAGTGTTTGTGCTACTGTTCCTCTGGTCGCGCGCACGTGCGTTGCGGCTGCTGCGCGAGTCGTCGTCGTATCAGAGCACGCGGCTCTGGCGCAGCCTCTCGCGCCTCGTGCTCGATTCGCACGCGCCACAGAGCGCAGCGACTGCTGCAGTCGCCATGGCGCCGATGCTCGTGCCGCTCGTGAGCAGCCAGTGCAAGACCAGTAGCAACGTCCTTGGCGCGTTGCTCGATCTCCTCGTCGCGAAGCTCCAGAGTGGCGTGACCGACACACAGCGCCACGCGATCCTCGAAGCTGCGAGTGCGATGCTGTGTGCAGCGTGTGGTGCACCCGAGAGCGACGCATTACGCGGCGACGCACAGCTGCTGCTGTCGTCGCTGGTCCCACTTCGCGTTGTATGTACGTGCTGGCAGCGCAGTGCGGCGCTCAAGTCGGCGACGGTCAAGATCCCAGCGAGTACAATCACAGCGCTGCTGCACGACGTCGCTGCGTCTGAGTCGCTCGAGCTGCGGGTCCTCAAGATGCGCTGGCTCGCGTGCGTGTGTCGCCACTGCCAGCTCGACGACGTGACGGAAGCGCGCGTGCTGGCGCTCTGGAATGAACTGCTTGCGCGCTCGCTGGACGATCGTGCGAGCTGCGCGGTCGTGTCGGAGCTGTTTCGCGACCTCGTTGGCCACGCAACATTCGTACAGCGGCTCATTGCACACTCAACAGCTCCTGTCGCAGCAACAGCGCCGATGCTCAGCAATGGCAGCAACCGCAACGAGGTGCACGTGTCGTTTGTAGAGACGCTGAATGGCGTCCTCACGCGTGCAGAAGAGACGCTCGATGCGTCCGTGCTGTTTGCGACGCTGCCGCTGCTCGGCGCACTTGGGTGTGCCTGCAACGATACCGTCGCTGCCCACATGGATGTGCTGATCTGGGCGATGTTGCGGCTCCTGACGACCTGGAGCCGCGCGCATGCGCGTCGTGCGACTGTATTGGCTGCGACTGCGCACGACCAGATGCACCGCATTGCGATGCACCATGGGACGTCATGGCGCAAACTCTGCGTCGCGCACTCGGAGCGCTGTTACTTTCCACTCGTCGACGAGCTGCTTGCGTCGCGGTCGCTGCGGCTGTTTCTGCGCACGTTCCTCACGGGCGTGAGTGCGACGCGATTCCTCTTTAGCAGCGCGCCACACGTGCTCCCGATCTACGTCGTCGACCAGAACGGCGAGATGCTCGCGACGTTTGTCGCCGAGTCGAATGGCGCCGACGACGAGTCCTCGGGTTACGCGTACGAGGACAGCAGCGCAGGCAATGGCTCAGAGCCAGATGACGGGCGCCAGATGACGACGATTCCGCAGTTGCTGCTCGATCACATTGAGTTTGTGTTGAAAGAGCTCATCATCCACCAAGTCGAGAGCGAAGCGAATGCGAATCCGATGGCCGAGTGGGAGTTCCTGTTGTCGTACTTGCCCGAGAACTCGACGACGCGCGATGTGATCTCCCACTCGCCACTGCGGTTGTTGAACCTCGTTGCATGGGAGCTCGGCGGTGCGCGCTGCGAGGCTGCAAAGAAAGCGTTTCGACTCATTTCGCAGTACTTGAGCCACGCAAACGACAGCAGCAGTGCGTCTGCGACAAGCAGCAATAGTACAAGTATGCTCATTCCACGCCAGTACTTTTTAGCAATGATGACCGAGTTGGGGATCAAGATCAGCGCCAAGAGCGCGCGATCGAGCGCCGACAAAGTTCGTGCGATCAAGAGCATCAGTCAGCTGTTTAGTCTGTTTGCGACTGCCGCAGCAGCAGCGACAGCATCATCATCGACAACAGGCACAACAGGAACAACAGCAGCAGCAGCAGGGTCGTTGACGTCGTCCATGACAGCATCGATGCTCGCTGCCGCATCCTCCTCGACCTCAGCTGCTGCAGCAGCAGCAGCAGAAACACTCGAGAGCGAGAGTTTAAGCAGCGGCGTCATGGATCCATTCGTGCCGAAAGTCATGGCGACGCTCAAGATCGGACTTACGGAACGCGAGTTGCAGGAGCACGCGATGCTCGCGTGGGCGAAATTCCTGCGGCTGTTGTCCGTGAAAGCGCTCGAAGCGAACTTTTGCTCGATCGTCGTGAGCGTCTTGCCATGTATCGGATACGACCCTGCAATGATTCTCCACGAACGTGCGCGTGAATCTGCACCACTGCCAACGACAGCAGCAGCAGCGCCGTTGATCTGGAACGTCGACATCCTCTCGCCGACAAACGACACAACCGTAACTACAACCGCCAATAACAACGGACATGGCCACAAACCGTCGGCTGCTGCAAACGCAGCGGCACTTGGGATCCTCAAATTTCTCTTCCTCGACAAACGGAACGAACTGCGGCAAGCGTTCCCACGCATTCCGCTCCTGCCAGAAGTCGCGACGCTCGACAGCATCTTTGCGGTGCTGCTCGACGAAGTCGGCGACCCGGAGCACAAACCACTCGGTGACTACCTCCACGACCTCGCGCTGTACGTGACGCACTGGGACTCGGCCGTGCGCGAGATGGCGCTGACGCAGCTCTTTCGGTGCCTCGTCGTGCGCGGCCGCGAGCTTCAGACGCTCCTGGTGAACAATAGCGTCGATTTGTTTGTCCACACTGCGGTCGCCGACATTGTCCACTCGGTCTTGCAACTCGCGCGCACCGAGAGCCACGAGAGCGTCAAGCTGCTGTGTGCGCGCTGCCTCGGCGCACTCGGCGCAATCGACGCAGCGCGCATGCCGCAGAGCATGCTGTACGAATCGAGCGGTGGTGGGAACGGTAGCGGCGGTAGTGCAGCGCAAGGGGGCGGCAGTGGCAGCAGCGCGATGGTCGCGAAAGATCATGTCGATGCGCGCGTCGAGTACTCGACGAAGGACTTGGCGTGCGTGCTGATTGAGACGTGGCTCGTCAAAGAGCTACGCGCTGCGCCAGAGAACACGGACTCGGTCGCGTTTGCGATCCAGGAGCTGCTCAAGTTCCTCGCAGAGCTCACGGCCGATCCGCAACATAGTGGCCAGAATTTCACAGCAGTCAACCGAGGCAGCAGCGCGTTCCACAAGAGCCGCGCGTCCGTCGTGCCGGTGATGCCCGAGTGGATGAAGCGCCGCTTTGAGCGCAAAGACGTGCTTCAGTTCGTCGAGCCGTACTGGTCGACGAGCTACTCGGTCTCGGGGAATCGATACGCTGGCAACAGCAGCAGCAGTCGCCGCTCAACGGGTGCTGGTGGCGGCAATAACGCGCACGACCGGCAGAGTTTTCACTATGCAGGCGGTGCAGACGACAGTACGTTCTACGAAAAGCCCAACTTGCCGTACGAAGCGTGGCTCGTTGCGTGGTGCAAGCGGCTCATCCACTTGTCGCAGCCGCCAGAGCGCAAGATCTTTTGGGCATGCGAGACCGCGTTGTCGACGTGCCCACCGGTTGCGCGCTTCTTGCTGCCGTACTTGATCCAGAACGTCCTGCGGTCGGGTCGCCACGACGTCTACGAAGAGCTCAAGCGCGAAGTCATGGCCGTGCTGAAAGACCAGGACCGCGGCATCGTCATGGATGACTGCATGACGACAACGATGACCACGCAATCTGTGCCGATGGCAACGTCGTCGTTTGAACACGTCGCGCCGCAGTCAACGACACTCCGATCCGGTGGCGACTACATGGACGCAACGAGCGACGTTGCGTTTGCAGACGATGCGAGTCGGTATCACCAGTGTGCACAGACGATCTTCTCGACGATCGAAGAGCTCAACGAGTGGGTCTGGAACAGTGAGAAGAAGCGCCGTGCACTCAGTAGCAGCAGCGCTGCGAGTTTGTTGTCTGCTGGCTCGTCGCGCTCAGTTGAGTTGCCGTCGGAGCTCGAAGACCAGGAGAAAGAGAATCTCGAGGAGTTCCTGAAAGGCATCCCGAGCAGTACGCTCTCGAACGCTGCGTTTGGGATTGAAGCGTACGCGCGTGCGATCCAGTACTTTGAAGTGCACTTGCGGCAACAGGACACGCGTGCGCTTGTGGGCGGTAACAAAGAGAACAACTCGGGCTGGCCGGTGCCACTCGCGCTCGTGTCCAAGAACGCGTTCTATCTGCAGCAGCTGTACAAGAGCGTCGATGAACCCGATGCGCTCGTTGGGCTTGCGACGCTCCGGCGGCTGTACGAAGCGCAATGCCATAGCAGCACGAGCATCAGCAGCAATAGCAATGGCCATGGGCACAACGACAGCGACACGCGGCTGGACGACGGCTTGAATTTGACCGACCTCATGCACCAGATCGTCGACCACGAGCAACTTGCGCAGTGGGAGGACGCACTCGCGTGCTACGAACAGGCGATCCAGGAGATCCAGTCCGCGCTCGCAGCACGTGCGTTCATGCCTGCTGGTGCAGAAGCGCATCATGCGCATACGCGACGCAGCACGCAGCTGCCGCGTGGTTTGCTCGCAGATCCACAATCCGACCCAGAGTTCGTCAAACCCGAGTTGTACTCTGGTATGATCGGATGCCTCATCCAGCTCGGCCGGCTCGAGAGTGCGTTGCAGCACATCAACGGCATTGTGACACAGGAGCCACAGTTTGTCGCGACGCTCTTCCCGTGTGCGCTCGAGTGCGCGTGGCGGCTCTCGCGCTGGGATTTGCTGGCGGACTTGCTGTCGACCGAGAAGAAGAACGCGCTGCTGCTTGCATCGTCCTCGACCGTCTCGACGTCGTTGTCGACGTCAAATGCACCAACGAATGCACCCACGAACAGCGCACGGCTACGTGGCATGGACGTGTCGCAGCTCAAGCTCATTCGCGTCTTGCACAGTCTCCATAGCGGCGACCTCGTGGCCGTCCAGCGGCACTTGACCGACGCGCGGTTGGAAGTCATGGGACCACTCGCTGCTGCGTCCGTCGAGTCGTACCAGCGCGCATATCCGCTGCTGCACAAACTCCACTTTCTCCACGAACTCGAGCAGGGTTTCATCTTCTTGCACACGGCGCGCGAGCTTGAACGCGAGCGCGACGGCAGTGGCTCTGGCAACGCAACTGCAGCGCATGGTCATGCAAGCGACGCCACAGCCGTGGCACTGCGCACGCAGCTCTGGACGCAGCAGTGTCCGTGGGACGCGCGGTACGCGTCGATGCCAACTGCGCTCAAGTACCGCGACCCGATCCTCGCGCTCCGTCGCGTCTTGCTCCAGGAAGCGAGCTTACCGAACGAAGTGTCGCACTACTGGCTCCTCCAAGCGAAGCTCGCACGCAAAGCCGGGTACGCGCGCACGGCGTCGAGCGCTGTGATGCACGCCGAAGCGCTCGACAACCAGTACGCGCTGCTCGAGAAAGCCAAGCTGTTCGTGTGCCAAGACCGTTTGTACGAAGCGCTCCAGCTGCTCGAACCGATGGGCATCGACGCGTCGAAGATCGATTTTAACGTCGAAGATCCGCACTTTTGTGCCAAGAATCTGCTATTGGCGACCAACTGGATGCAAGCGTCGGGACAGCGCCAAGGCCGAAAGGTCGTCGAGCGGTACCAAGCCGTGATCCAGTTTGACCCCAAGTGGGAGCAAGGGTACTTCTTCTTGGCCAAGTACTACGAATATCTACTGAGCGTGAGCCACCCGGAAGTTGCTGCCGCGTCGTCGTCGTCCACCACAAACATTGGCAATGCGAGTGGCGCTGACGATGCGATCTTACTGGACGACGTGCTCCGGTCGCACTTGATCCGACTGTTGAAGAACTACGTACTCGCGCTGCAACATGGCACGAAGTTTGTGTTCCAGTCGCTCCCGCGGCTCCTCACGCTCTGGTTTGAGTACGGCGAGTTGCTGTACAACAACGGTGCGGGTGGCAGCAGCAACAACGGCAGTCGACACGGGAGCAAAGCGATCAACAAAGCGATGCGCCATGTCGAGCTCGAGTTGAGTCAAGCGAGTGCAACGGACCAGTTGATGAGTGAGATCTCGAACGTGATCAATCACGCCGTCACGGTATTGCCCGCGTACGAGTGGCTCGTGTGTTTTCCACAAGTGACGTCCCGCATCTGCCACCCGAACCCGACGGTTGTCGACGGCGTCAAGAAGATCATTGTCCGCGTGCTCAGTGCGTACCCGACGCAAGCCATGTGGCCGCTGCTCGGGCTCGCGCGGTCGCTCAACTCGCAGCGACGGAATCGCGCACGTGACATTGTGACAAACTTGCAGCGCCAGTTTGTCTCGAACGGGCAGCAAGAGATCGCCACGAGCTTCTCGGAAGGCATGCGACTCGTGGAGGAGCTCATTAGTTTAGCGAGTCACGACCCAGCGAACCAGCGCAAGATCCACATTCGCCTCAGTCGCATTCGGTCCAAGATCTTGGTGCCCGTTCAAGCCGCATTGACGACGTTGCTGCCGGCGTCCGGTCGCGCGCCGCTCGATGCGTCGCACACGGCGTTCGCCGTCCAAGCACAGGTGTACATCAAAGCGTTCAGTGACAAGGCGGACGTGATGCTCACGAAAGAGAAACCGAAGCGGATCGAAGTGCTCGGGAGCGACGGGCGGCTGTACCCGTTTCTGTGCAAGCGTGAAAAGACCGGCGACTTGCGCAAGGACGCACGCATGATGGAGTTCAATACGATGATCAACAAGTTGCTCCAGAAAGACCCCGAGGGTCAGAAACGCAAGTTGAGATTGCGTACGTACGCAGTCGTGTGTTTGAACGAAGAGAGTGGCTTGATGGAGTGGGTCCGCAACACAAAAGCGATGCGGCAGCTCATTGGGCAGATCCACAAGACCGAGCGCGGGTTTGTCCAGCCGCTCCGGTTGACGCACGACATCAAGGAGCGCTTCTTGGGCATGCAGAAGAAGTACGCGGACCGCATCCCGCACATGGCCGAGTATTATCGACGCAAAGTGTTGGCGCTCCCCGTGTTTACGCCACGCTTCCATCAGTGGTTTTGCAACAACTTTGCGGACCCGACTGCGTGGTTTGAAGCCCGCATGACGTTTTCCCGATCTGCGGCCGTGTGGTCGATGGTCGGCCACATCATTGGTCTGGGCGACCGACATGGGGAGAACATTCTGGTCGATTGCACGAACGGCGAGTGCGTCCACGTGGACTTTGACTGTTTGTTTGACAAGGGTTTGAAACTCGCAAAGCCAGAGATCGTGCCGTTCCGATTGACGCCCAACATGATCGATGCGTTCGGTATCTGTGGCTACGAGGGCGTGTTTCGACGCGTGAGTGAAGTCACGATGCAGCTCCTGCGTGCGAACAACGAGACGCTCCGGAGTGTCTTGGAGTCGTTCATCCACGACCCGCTTGTCGAGTGGGGCAGGAAAGGCAAAGCGACGCAGAGTGCAACGGCTGCCACTGCAGGAGGGGCGACTGCAACAACTGGGGCAGCGGTGCGAAGTATCGCCGACATTGCAACGGACCGAAGCAAAGAGGAGACACGCGTGTTGCTCAAGACGATCGACGACCGACTACGGGGGTTGTACAATTTGGGGGCTGCGATCCGGCCGAACGTGCCTTTGGCGCATCGCAAATTGCTGCCAGAGGCCGAGACGCTCCCACTGTCGGTCCAAGGCCAAGTCGACAAGCTCATTTACGAAGCCACGGCACATGAAAACCTCGCGCAGATGTACATTGGCTGGATGCCATTTCTGTAGGAGACGTAGGCAACAGGCAAACGAATCATTCGATGCTCGAGTCAACATGAAAGTCAAAAATGATATGCGTACTTAGTGCGATCTGAAGCTATCGACCTCCGCTCTTTCCAAAATGACGTGCGCTGTGGGTGTTTCTATTGCTTGAGCTCCTCGGTCGCCGCCTGTTTCTTTGCGAACACGCGCTTGACTGCTGGGATTGTTGCAAGTGCGAATGGGAACCGCAGCGGCTCAAGGAACTCGTTCAGCAGCGCTGCGAGCGCCATGTTGCCGTACGTCGGGTTGATTGTGTTGATGTCGATGAACTTGTCGAGGCCCATGTCCATGATAAACTTGATGGCGTCGGCACCAGCGATCAAACCCGTGTCGAACGCAATGTACAGCGCTGCGCCCGTACCGATGTACAGCGTCGTCCACCACACGAGGAACGGCATGCCAAACTGCGAGATCACGGCCATGAACTTGCCGGGTTTGTTCTTGACTTTGCCTTCGAGGTCCGCAACCTGCTTGCGCAGCGCTGCGTTCTCTTCCAGCAGCTCCTCGAACGTTTTCCGTGGCGACACGACGCCCGGCGACGACTCGTCCTTGGTTGGCAGTGTCGCAAACAGCTGCGTCTGCATGGCACGCAGGAACAGCGCGTGTTGGTCCGCGCCACTGTGCGCCGACTGCTTCGTGAGCGTCAGACGCAGCAGTGGAGCTGCCGACGTCGCAGTACGCGTTGGCGTCGCAGCAGTGCGTGCGAGCACACTGCGGTAGACAGCAGTGCGGAGCATGACGACAACGTACGAACGGATGCAAAGGTGGTGCAACGGCAATGAACGGAGGACGGAGCTCGTCGTGAGTCGAGTCGGATAGTGCGGTGTGGACGAGCAAATCAAATCAATCTCGCATATCGGTAGTTAATAAAAACTATGAAGTGAATTACAAACATTCTCGCATTTCATATTTTTGCCAGGTAAATTCAAGATTTACCATAATTTTGTCAGGTACATCCAGTACAGCATTGTTTCATTGCAAAATGAACGATCATCTTGTCATGTCCGAAGTGGAGCTCGAGTTGGCAAAGCATGTGACTGCGATCTGCACATCCGCGCACGAGGACGTACGTTGCGCCAGCATAGCTACCACCGGTGTTTGTTCACACCATTGCTAACTTCTTTGCATGCGCACTTTGCGTACAACAGCAGGACGAGATGGTGATCCTCACGCTGCGGGTGCGGCCACACGAGTGTCGCGAGGACAGCGACGGCGACCTCGACGTACCACGTCGACCATCTGTACAGCGAAAGCGCCGCGATGTAGTTCGAGATGCTGCCAGCAGCAGCGGCGATAATAACCACAAGCTAGTTGCTGCCGAAACGCATGTCGCTAATAGCACATCCACGAGTCAATCCATTACGATCGAAGTGTGTCGCTCCGCTGTCCGATGGACTGCAACTGGCTCACAACTCTGGCGCGCAGCACTGCTGCTGGCAGACTATATACTCGCCAATGTGGTGCGTCTGTCTGCTCTTGCTGTCAGCAGCAGCAGCAACGTGCATCAACTGTATCGTCTGGTAGAACGTCCAACCGTCTTTATTTGCTGTTCGATTGTCGTAGGAGCTCGTGCGAGGCGCAACTGTTGTGGAACTCGGCTGTGGCACTGGTGCGTCTGTTCAACGGATGCAACAGTCAGACAATCGCATCAGACCTCATTCGCGTCAGTGGGGGGGCGCCATTAGGGTTTGCGGCGATCGTCGCAGCACAAACTGCTGCTGTCGTGTTTGCAACCGACGCAGATGTACAGGCGCTCGCACTCGCACAGCGCAATGTCGAACGCAATCGCGTCGTACGTCGTCGCGTCGTACAAGTCGCTCGGGTCCATTGTGTCGTTTGCCATTGTTCTGACGCAATTGCTTGTTGTTACGTTAGCGAAACGTGCGCGTGCGGCACTTGGGTTGGAGCGATGCTGTTCTACCAGCTGTTGTGGCAACAGTGCTGCGCACTCCGTTTGAGTGGCATGCGGACGATCGCAATGCTCTACAGACCGCAACGCTCGTTATCGCAAGGTGGGACGTGTTGCCAGCGTAGCGTCAGCCACACTGGAGTGATTCACACAGACGCTACTGTCATTTGTAACACAGCGACGTGTTCTACGACGACGCATCGACGACTTTGTTCCTTCTTCAACTCGCACGCCTTATGCGCTTGAACACGCAATTGCGCGCAGTCGTCGCGTTCGAGCGCCGCGTGGTGTTTTCAGCGGTTGTGTTGGCACCGATTGCGCTGGGTGCTGACGCGTTTGAGCGCCACATCTGTCGCCATGGCCGCCGACCCGCAAATGTCGTCGCCACTAATCAGGTCGTGTGTCCACAATGTATAGACGAGATCCGTAAAGTGGACGACATTGATGCTGCGCCACGTTGTCGGTTCATGGTGCGCTGCTTATCAGTCGATGCAGTGCCGCAGCAATTCGACTATCCACGCGAGTCGACGCTCCAGCTGTACGCAATTGACGCACTCATCGTTGCGTCGGCTTCATGATCAACTGTGCAGACTACCCTATTCCGAAAGCACGGTATTTACGATAATGATGTTGTTTACGTTTTGTTCATGTCGTAATTTACGAGTTGCTCTTTTTTCGACTTCCACATGTATTTTCGTATGCGTGACACACTTCAATGTCTATCATCAATATGTAACAATGCTTGAAAAGGCGCAGCAATGACCATACTCACAAAAAGTGGTGTTATAGTAGTAAGCCCAGCCACGCTCACACGTTACAGGTGCCGTGCACTCGTGCACATACCTCGCGACAACAGACAACCCTCACGCTTTGACGCAGCAACAAGCACTGTACAGCAGTCTACATGGCCTGCCATTAGGCACACAAGCACTGACGTATTCGCTTAGAACTGCCACACCCTGATCGATTATGGGCAATACGCTGCACGCTGCGCTGCAAAACCTCGACGCGTTTGCACTCGTCGACGCGATCCTGCCGTTCGACAACCTGCTTGTGCCGGCGATCGAAGCGTACTGGCGCAGCTTCTACGACTGCGCGACGTCGTTTGCACTCACACAGACGCAACTGCGGCAGATCTGCTGTCGCGCCGCGTGCATGTTGGACCCGAGCGCCTCGACGCAACGCGCAGCAACGCACGCAGACAACGCCTTCCAGCTCTTTCTCGACCCACACGTGCGTCAATTCCACTTCAACCAGCAGCAACAGCAGCAGCAGTCAACGTATGGCTATCCCCATCAACAGCACAATACGTATAGCCACCAGCAGTCATACAGGCAGTCACAGTCCCTGCAGCCAATGCAATTGCTTCCCACTACGGAGCAGCAGCCGCTCGCGATTGACGCACTCGAGTTCTTTGCTGCACTCGCATTCATCAGTGCTGCGTCCCTCGATGACAAGATCGATCTGTTGTTTGACTCGTGGGACATGTCAGAGGACGGCGCGTTGGAGCTCGATGAGTTTACGATCTCACTCAAGTCGACGCTCGCAGGGCTCTCGTGTATCCTCCAACGTGTTGATAAGTCAGTAACATCGTCAGCTGTTGGGAGAAGAGACAACCAAGCGATGCCATCTGTCAGTCCACTCGACGTCCTGGACGAAGACGACGTCGCTGCGCTCGCAGACCGCGTCTTTCGAGAGATTGCAGGCGCATCGTCCGTCGTGTCGGTCGTCTCTGGAGCGACAGCTACGACCAGCAGCAGCAATACCAACAGCACTAGCGAACGGACGATCACGTGCGAGCAGTTTCGAGACTATTGTACGCGCAACGCGACTGCGAAGCGTCTGTTTGCGTTCTTTGATGTCGCAGATGCGCGTCGCTATGACGACAGTGACAACGACAATAGCGACGATGCTGCTGCTTTTGCGGGCAGTAGCGACCGTGCAATGCGTAGTGGATCGACAAACGCATTTGACGACGAAGCGCGTCGTCTTCAATTCACACTTGCACAGACGGACGCTTCCCACGACAGCAGCAGCAGCAATACGAACAACACAAGCGTCTGTGAGCCTATAGGAGCCGTCGTCGACGTTGGCATTGCTGCTGTTTACGACAGTAACGACCATGGCGACGAGTTCCTGGCGGTCAAGCCCTGGAAAGGCGCGATCGTGCCACCGAGCAAAGCACCCAAAGCGCTCTCGCGCGCGGCGCCAGTCGTTGCGATCCACCTCGACTGGATCTTTGGCTACAGCGCACAGGACGCGCGCAACAACGTTCAGTACGTGCCTTCGCCCCATTCTTTCGGCAAGACAAACGAGATCGTGTACCCTGCAGCAGCTGCGTGCGTCGTGTTCAACACCCAGACGCGGACGCAGCGCCATCAATTGAGCCACACGGACAACGTGCTGTGCGTCAGTCTCCACCCGACGCTCCCACTCGCAGCAAGCGGCGAGATCGGTCGTTTGCCAAAGCTCCTCGTCTGGCACGTTGTCACCATGGACGCCCAGTGCGTCCTGCAAGGCTTCCATCGCCGCGGCGTCGTGCTCGTAGCGTTCCAGACAGCCGACGTCCTCGTCTCGATTGGCGGCGACGACGACCACAGCGTTGCAGTCTACGCATCGAAGGACGCGTGGCGAACAGCGACACTTGTCGTCAGTGCAAGCGGCAATAAAGCCGTGCCGTTTGACGTCGCAGTCCATCCTACGAACACAACAGAGTTTGTCGTCTGTGGCCAAAAGTACATTGAGTTTTGGACGCTGGAGCGATCTGGTGGCACTACGAATAGCAGCCGAGGCGTTGGCGTTGGAACTGGCGCAACAAAGACGAGCGTGAGTGCAAAGCGAGCGATCTTGGGCAAACGAGGCGTCTTGCAGCCGTTCCTGGCAGCCACGTACGCTTGTAACGGAAGCAATAGCAACAGCAGCACTGCGAGTGTTGTCGTTGGGACGCACGACGGCCACTTGTACGTCTTTAGCGGCCGCGACCTCACGACGATCGTTGACGCGCATGCGGCACCAGTGAACGCACTGCACTGGGCGTCTGGACAGCTCGTGTCTGGCAGTCGCGACGGGTTGCTGTTCTGTTGGGACGACAAGCTCCAGCGCGTCGGAAGTGGCATTGCGCTGGCCGCTACGTTGTTTCCACATGGCGTCCAGCATCCGTCGCAGCTTGCGGTGCGCAGCGTCTGCTTGTCAGCGGACCGCAAGACGATCGTGGTCGGGACGCAGGCGTCCGAGATCTACGAGATCAACGCTGTGAGTGGTCAGAACAATTGCGAAGAAGCACTCGCTTGCGGTCACTTTTATGGCGAGCTGTGGGGATTAGCGACGCATCCGACCAAGCAGCAGTGCTGCACCGTTGGCGACGACGCGACGCTGCGGATCTGGGATCTCGAGCGCAAGCGCGAAGTGCGGAGCGTCCGCCTCGACTGTGCAGCGCGTGCGTGTGCGTACTCGAGCGACGGGCAGCTCATTGCCGTCGGGTTGGGCTGCGATGGTATCAGCGGCAGTGGCGGCGCTGGCGTTGGCCGAGCTGCTGCTGCTGCTGGTGGAAGCGTCAACTCAGCAGCCAGGCCGAAAACCGCAGCTATCAACACGAAGAGCAGCAATGCATCCGCAACGCGCAAGCCGCAAACGAACGCCGCTGGTGGGTTCGTCGTCTTTAGCGAGCGCGACCTCGTGCGCGTCTGCGAACCGCGCTATGAGCAACGCAAGTTTGTGAGTGACGTCAAGTTCTCGCCCGACAGCCGCGTCCTCGCGGTTGCGAGCCACGACGCGCGCGTCTATTGCTACGACGTCCGCAAGAGCTTTGCGAAGCTCCACGTGTTCCACAAACACGCGAGCTACGTGACGCACATCGACTTTTCCAGCGACGGCCGCTTCCTCCAGAGCACGTGCGGCGCGTACGAGTTGCTGTTCAGCGACGCTGCGACCGGCGCGCACGTCACGTCCGCCAGCAGCATGCGCGACGAGCGGTGGCACACGATGACGAGCACGCTCGGCTGGAGCGTCCAGGGCATATGGCCGCCGAGTGCCGACGGCACGGACGTCAATGCACTCGACCGATCGCACGATGCGTCGTTGCTGGCGACTGGCGACGACCATGGACGCGTGAACGTCTTTGCGTATCCGTGCGTGCTTGAGAAAACTGCGAGCGTCGCGTTGCGCGGCCACGCGTCGCACGTGACGAACGTCCGCTGGTCTGCAGACGACCGTGCGCTCGTATCGGTCGGTGGGAACGACAAGTGCGTGTTTGTGTGGCGCCACGAGCGACTTGGAAATGCCGCAGCGACTCGTGAGGCAATAGACGGCAACGACAGCGTTGACGCACGCGACGAAGCGCTGGCGACTGGCGATCGCAATGCAGCACAAACACACCACAACGATCCGTTCAAGCGCACTGACGATGACGACGATGTGGGCGACGAGTTCTTGGCCGTCAAGCCCTGGCTCGGAGCGATCGTCGCGCCAACGCATGCGAACCTGACAACGCTACAACAGCAGTCGTCGATGCCACCGGACGCACGACTCGAACTCGAGCGCGTTCACGGATACGAGGCACAACAGGCGTCGAACAACGCGCGGTTCGACGCCAGCAACAACGTCGTGTACCACGCAGCAGCGCTCGGGATTATCGCGGACCGCAACGCATCGACATCGACAGCATCAACGCAACAGCGCCAGCGGTTCTTTAGGGGCCACACGGACGACATTGTCGCGCTGTGTATCCACCCGTTGGACCGCAACATCGTCGCCACGGCGCAAATGGGCAAGCGGCCGTTGATCTTGGTGTGGAATACAGCAACGTGCGCGACGCTCGCGTGTCTCGAGGGCTTCCACCAGCGCTTCGTATCGACGCTCTGCTTCTCGTCCGACGGCACAAAACTCGGGAGCGTCGGCGGCGACGACGACCACAGCATTGCGATCTATGCATGGCAAGCATCATCGCCATTGCTGGTCGCAAGCGCCAAGGGCGAGCGCAGCGCAGTGAAGAGCATGTGCCACGTCGACAAAGCGCAGCAGTGGATCACGTGTGGCGACAAGCACGTGCGGTTCTGGACGCAACAAGGCGCGCACCTGACAAGCAAGAAAGGCGTGTTTGGTGCTGCCAACAAGCACAAGAACCACAAACTGCCGAGTGCGTTTGAAAGTGTCGTTGCGTTTGGTACGTTCGTCGTTGTGGGTACATCGAACGGCGATCTGTACATCTTTAGCAGCGGCTCGAACGAGCTCTCGAGGGTCGTGACAGCGCACACAGCAAGCGCCGCTGCGCTGTATGCAAGTACTAGCAGCAAAGAGCTCGTATCAGGTGGCAAGGACGGGACGATCATGATCTGGGACGCCGACGTGAAGCTGCTGACGACCGTCGATCTGCGGCAGCAGTCCACGACAACGTGGCAGCTGTGGAACGCAGCGATTCGGTCGGTATGTACAAGCGACCGAAGTGCGCGACAACTGCTCGTTGGCACTGCAGGCAGCGACTTACTGGAGGTCGATGCGAGTCGCACCTCCAATATAACAGTGCGCGTCATCACGCACGGTCACTATGCAGGCGAAGTCTGGGGACTTGCGTGCCACCCACAGCGCGCCGAGTACTGCACCGTAGGTGACGACGCGACGCTACGTGTGTGGTGCTTGCAGACCAAGACACAGCTGCGCGTCATGCGGCTCGAGTGCGCTGCGCGTGCGTGTGCGATCGGTCCGACTGTGTCAGTGGATATGATTGCGATCGGCTTTGGCGGCGGCGCTTCGACCACGACCAGCAATGCGAAAGCAAAAGCGACGCAACAGAGCAAGACCGGCAGTATCCTACTCGTTCACTACAGCGATTTGAGCTGTAAGGTGTTTGAGGATCGACCGTCGAAGCAAGCGATCAGCGACGTTGCGTTCGCACCGAGTGGCTCCGTCCTCGCTGTCGGATCGCACGACCATCGGATCTATCTGTACAAGCTTCAGCGTGACACAAGCACCACCAACAACAGCGTGCGCGTGACCAAGACTGCGACGTTTGCAAAACACACGAGCTACATTACGCATCTCGATTTTAGCAACGACTCCAAGTACCTCCAGAGCACGTGCGGTGCGTACGAGCTGCTGTTTTGCGACGTCGCGACCGGTCGACACGTCACGTCTGCCAGTAGCACGCGCGACACGCAGTGGCACGCGTGGACGTGTACGCTCGGGTGGCCGGTCCAAGGCATCTGGCCACCGAGCGCTGATGGGACGGACGTGAACGCAGTCGACCGGTCCCGCGACAGTTCGTTGCTTGTGACTGCCGATGACTTTGGACTCGTCAAGCTCTTTCGATATCCGTGCGTCGGTGATGTGTCTAATACGAGTGGTGCCTATGGCTCCAAGAGAAAAGTGCTGGCGAGCGTCGGGCTCGAGCATCGCGGCCACGCGTCGCATGTCACGAACGTCCGTTGGAGTCTAAACGATGCCTTTGTCGTGAGCGTCGGCGGCAACGACCGATGCGTCTTTGAGTGGCGCGTCATGCGTGACGCTGATAGCGCAGCTGCAGAAGTGAGCGACCGCCGCGATGTGTTTGCAGGCGGCAGCAGCAGCAGCAGCAGCAGCAGCGTTGTCAGTGGCGCTATGAACGCTGTCAGTGACAAACTGGACACGTTTAGCATATGTAACGACGACAACGACGACAACGACGACGACACGGACGACTTTGCCAGTGACCCAGCAGCAGCGGGCGATGAGTTTCTGGCCGTGAAGCCCTGGCTCGGTGCGATCGTTGCGCCATCAAACGCACCGACGCCGAACGCGCGCGCGCCCGACGTGCGACTAACACTCGATTGGGTCTATGGCTACCAGACGGAGCTGTCGCGACAGAACCTCGTGTACAACGACAGCGACGAGATCGTGTACCACACGGCCGCCATTGGTGTGATCTACGATCCGATTGCGCACTTGCAGCGCCACCACGTGGGCCACAACGACGATATCCTGAGCTTTGCGATCCCGTCCGTGCGGCGCGACGTCGTTGCGACTGGCGAGCGCGGCAAGAAGCCGGTCGTGCGGCTCTGGGACGCGCACGCTGGGACGCTCCGGTGCGAGCTCAAGGGTGTCCACGCACGCGGCGTGGTCTCACTGGCGTTCAACGCCGACGCGACGCTGCTTGCAAGTGTCGGGGACGATGACGACCACTCGGTCGCGCTCTGGTCCGACGCGAGCCACGGCAGCTGGACGGTCGCAACGCTACTGGCGACCGCGAAAGGCGACAAAGGCGTCAACTGTTTTGCTGCGTTTTGCGGTGGCGGCAGCAGCGCCGCACTCGTGACGGGTGGCGCCAAGCATGTGTTGTTCTGGCGTCTTGACGGCAAGACGCTGACTGCGAAGCGCGGCCGCGTCGGCAAGCGCGGGACGCTCCAGACATTCCCATGCGGCGCAGCGTTCGCTGGCAACGTGGTCACGGGAACGGTGAGCGGTGAGCTGTACGTCTGGCGCGGCGACGAAGTGAGTCAGATCGTCCAAGCGCACGACGGCGAGTGTTCAGTGGTGCATGTGCATGGCACGAACGACGGCAGCAGCAATGCTGGCGCTTCTTCTAGCCGCTCTGGTGCTGCATCCAACACAGCCTCCAGCGCACCATCGTCGGTGCTGCTGACCGGCGGCAAAGATGGTCGCGTGGTGCTCTGGAACACGAGCTTCCAGTCGCTCCAGTGCTTTGACCTCGCGGCCATGAGCGTCAGCTGTCTCGTCAAGAGCATCGTGAGCGTCTGTTTGAGTGGCAGTGGCCATACACTACTGATCGGAACGCGGTCGAGCGACATTGTCGAAGTCGACGTTGCAACAGGGACGCTGCTCCACAACGGGCGGCCGCTGTTCTCAGGTCACTATGCGCACGAACTCTGGGGTCTCGCAGTCCACCCGACGCGGCGCGAGTTCACGACAACGGGTGACGACAACACGCTCCGCGTCTGGGACATGGACACGAAGCAGCTCGTGCGGGTGACGCGCTTGCCGACGAAAGCGCGTGCGTGTGCGTACGCACCCGACGGATCGCTCCTTGCGGTTGGACTCGGTGGCGGTGGCGGTGGTGGTACGAACAACAGCGTGCGACGCAGCAAAGCCAACAAAGCAAACAAGACGAACAAGTCAACAAAGCTCGGCGACGGCAGCGTCCTGCTTTTGACGGCTGCTACTGCTACTGCGAGTCCTTTGACGCCTGGTGGCAGCGTCTTGGAGCAACAGCCATTGACTGTCGTGTTTGAGGATTCACCCGCGACTGAGTGGATCAGTGACGTCAAGTTTGCACCCGACGGGTCGCTCGTTGCGTTCGGGTCGCACGACAACGCGATTTATCTCTACGCGCTGCAGCGATCATTAGGAGGAGGAGGCATCCACAGCACCAACGACTCACGCAAACCCGTCAATGTGCACAAGCGCAAAGCATTTGCTAAGCACAACAGCTACATCACGCACATCGACTTTTCAAGCGATTCCACGTACCTCCAGAGCACGTGCGGTGCGTACGAGCTGCTGTTTAGTGACGTTGCGACAACGAGCAGCCACGTTTGCGCAGCGTCGGCGCTCCGGAACACGCAGTGGCACTCGTGGACGTGTCCGTTGGGGTGGCCCGTCCAAGGCATCTGGCCCGAATGCGCCGACGGGACGGACGTCAATGCAGTGTGTGCAACTGCGTCCCGCACGATCCTCGCAACGGGCGACGACGCCGGTCTCGTCAAGCTCTTTCGGTATCCATGCACTGTGAAAGGGGTGCGTCTGTTTGTTTGTTAGAGGCTGACAAGAGTCGATCGTGTGGCCAGTAGTTGTCGTGGACAACTGACTGATTGGCTCCTATATATTTGTCTCAACGTGTACAAGTCCAAGTGGGTTGCTGGTCGCGGTCATGCGTCCCACGTCACGAACGTTCGCTTCAGCTATGACGACACGTTCCTCGTCTCCGTGGGTGGGAACGACCGGACGATCTGTCAGTGGAAGCTCGCGTAAAAGTCATGCGTCGTGTCTGTGTGTCGAAAGGACACGAGGAGCAGTCGTTTGATAGACATGAAAGCAACATCCACACACTTGTTAAATAGTACGTGTCCTGTCGAGGGCTCCTTCCTATAATTTGTTGCGGCTCTCCTACGTGCGTGCAAACGACATACTACAGCGCAGGACTATTCCTTACGACGACTTGGTGCGATCTGCGACGATGCGTGTAACGATCGCAGCGACGACGCAGCTGAACGCCGTACCGAGCATCGCGTTCGCGTACATCATGCGGCGTGGCCACTCGCGTACGTACTGCTGGAAGACGCGCGGGTGGGTCGCAAACGGCGACGGCAGTGCCTGCTGCTCCGCGTTCGTCAGCACGACGGACGCGTCTTGCCGACGGAGCGTGTTGCCGCACCATGTGTCGACCGCTCGCGAGCTGCTGTAGTCGCGGATGAACGCGTACAGCGGATTCGTATCGATCGCCAGGACGCCGTCCTTGAGTTTCTCTCGACGTCTTCGGGTAAGACGCACTCTCCGACCAGTCGTGTCGATGCCCCACATGAGCAGCTGCTGGCAGCGACGCCAGACCGACGTTGCGACGACTGTCGCGTCCTCCTGTGGTGACATGGCTGTGCTGTTGCTCCCCCGCATGAGCGTCGCAGTAGAACGAATTGAACTTGGCGACAAAGTCCGTATCACTACGCAGTCGCGCAGCGGATTCCGTCGTACTGAGTTTATTCCCGCTTGCGAGCAGTGCGACGTAGACTGCGGCCACGAGGTACAAGCAGACGCGTTTGAATTTGCGCCCATGATCGTTGCTGAGCGACAGCATGAGGACAAGCTCCGCGATTGCTACAAGCACGAGCGTCACGTAACCCCACCATTTGTAGGACGTTAGCGTTCGTGGCGTGAAGATATCGTCGTACTTGTCGTGTAACATTGTGTCGTCGACGAGGAAGAGCGTGATGAAGAATGCAACGTTGAGCAGCATCGCGATGGCAGTAAACGTCACGCAGATTTAGTTCGCTGGAACCTTGTTCGAGGATGTCAGAGCTGGCGTTGGTGCTGGTAGCGTTGCAGGTTTGTCGATATCATCACCGTTGTCGTCGTCGTCGTTGTCTGCTGCGAGGTACTGCGCTTCTGTCGCGTCGACTGCGGGCGAGACTGCAAGAGGCGGTGGCGCGTTGACTGATGGTGTCCACATCTAGTGTGATTATCAGTGCGAAATGGAGAATGAGCGAGTGCAACAGCTACAAGCATGCATCGAGGGTTGCAGGAGCGGTAACACATACCAAAGAAATCCAATCAAATGGATTCACAAATCAGTCATTTGGATTCACAAATCAGTTTGAACTGATTGGTTGTTGTAGCACAGCATTTACCATGCAGTCATTCCGTGGTCATTCGCATTGGGTAGGTCGCCGTTACAGTACGTGGTGGTATGTACACCAAGTTGCACGAAGCACGCACAGACGTTTACGGACGTCCAGCGCCACGTGTGCGACCTCGTCCACCAACTCAAGCTTAAGTTTAACGTCATAGATCGTAGCAGTAGTGTTAGTAGTGGGGTTGCGAGTGCGATGGCTTCCGACAGTAGCGTCGCAACGTCCAATGAGCAAAGGGAGGTCGATGTGGACGCTGCTGCTGGAGCCTCCAAAACAAAAGACGCTACAGAAGCACCACAACCATTGTCATTGCAGCCACTACTGCTTGATTCGAGCGCGTGTGCGTAAGAAGAATTTGTGCACGCAGTCACGTCGCTCGATCTGCTCACGTACGAAGCGTTTCAGCTCCAATCGATCGACAGCGTCTGTGATGTGGAGCGTATGCACATTTGTTTTGTCGGCTGGGTTATTTGTTCATATGTTTAGCTGAATTAAACAGTTAAAATGATTCCAAAATACCTCTTTTTCACAATTGAAGGGCTAAGCAGTACAACTCATGAAATTGATGACTTGACAATGAAATATCTTATCTCGGATAGACGCTGATGCGCTCTTCGTTGAATTGCTACGCCTTACGTGTGTTTCAGATTACCATCTCGTTGTGCTAACTTGCAAACTTGCACAACGACGCACACACAACACACAACCTCCCAACAACGCACACACGTTTCGCACACGATGCCGCGCGCAAAGACAGAAGTCACTGCAGTGCGTCCGTACCTCACAGTAGATAACCCGCTGAGCGCCTTGATGCTCAACCTCGTGCTGTACGCGGGATTTTCGAGCTCGCTGGCGGGGTTGATTTTTGGCGTGTCGCCGACTACGCTGTCCAACAAGCTCAAGAGCGCCAAAAAGCAGACTACTAAGCTCCTCCAGCATTGAGAACATCAAGTTCGAGATGCGCTGCACTGGACACGCACGTCAAAGGAGAACATCGACATGCTTTGGCTAGATCCAGACCAAGATTTGTCCGACGCTGCTTTTGCGAAGTTAAAAGAAACATTGCTCGTCACCGCACGCGCACTACATTTCCACGTCTACATCTTCACGGATCCAGTATTGTCAGCAGTGATTAAAGAGCAAGAAGCCAATATCATTCGTGTCCGAGTGCTGATACGTCCAACGAAGTGGAAAATGGAGAGGTAGCAGGTCCAGCAGCTAATGGAGGTTGGTCAAAGCTTTGAGCGTCACCCGGTGTGCGGATGCAGTCCAGTATCGTCCAACAAAATATGCAATCATCGACGGAGCGACAGTAAAGAACGGCTCGTTCAACTGGTCTGAGCACGCCGTTACGAGCAACATGGAAAACGTCATGATCGTACGTGATGCCGATGTCACGAAAGAGTTTGCGACGCGGTTCAACAACGACTGGCGACATAGTAAGTGAACATGAGTGAACTTTATTCGACATGGCGAGGGTGAAGAGGCAGACATGCAGAGCGGAGCGACGGAAATAGATCACTAAATGGTTCGTTTAAGCGTCGAACATATCGATTCAGGTATTCATGAGTACTAGCTGGCTTAGACATGAAATGGTATTTTTTGGAAATGTATTCCGCTATTTGGGAAATCCCATGAACTGAAATTATATGTCTACTGAATGTAGTTATAGTCACTGCACATGTCATTTTGAGTCCAAATTTGGAATATTCACTTGATACTATCGAGGTACAACAAAGCCATTGTCTTGGACTTATGGCGTTCACCATTTTAAATACAGTAAGTGTGCCAACGCACGATCAAGTCACGCGGCTGCAGGGCTACACATCGCGTGTTATCATCTCGATTCCGAAACGAACAATCCACATGCAAGATATGTTTGTTTACGGTGCGAGCATACTAACCGTTAGTGCAAACCTAGAAAAACAAATTAAACCCGAGTTTTAACATCGCCAAGGAATACAGGTAAAAACGCAAAACACACCTACGGAAAATTAGCATCCGATAAAAAACTAAGCTACACAAGATTACGCCTTCATGATGTGATCGTGATGTTAGCTGTTAATCATCCCGTGTTCTTGTCGAAAGTAGTATTCACTGAAAAACTTGCGATGTATGCAATGAATACATGTTACAGCCAGGCTACCTTCTTAAGATGTATTGACTTGATAGGCTGAAGCGCCCGGCATTACGCTTTTGTTTTATCATAAATGTGATCCTTCATATATATTTCAATTGTGTGCAGGTATGAGTTGTTTTCGAAATATTGTATTTCATTATGATATATACTAGTATTCGACTCATTCAAAACACCGGAAATTCCTCACCAAGCAAAGGTATGTTCGACCGAATCTTAAAATGAAAAGTCACACGGTCACATCCATTGTTGAGATGGATAACTGCATCGTTTGATGATATGAGCAAATGCAATACATAATATGAGTCAAGTATTAATCCACTAAATAACTTGATTTTGCATTGATAATTATCTTTCCCAAACGAATTTGACGAGCATTCTAAGCGTGAATTTCTTCTCATGTGCATTAGCATTCTAACATATAATTAGCAACACCAATTAAATACCAGATATTAATGGAAAATCGTAATTACACACAACATACAAGTATATTAAACAGATTGTCATCTCAAGAGAGTGAGGCACTCCTATCTGAAAGCCGGACTTGATTTTGTCCGCTGAAATTTCGCTCCATGCCTTGGCGGTGCGCGTGATCATCGCAGATCTTTTCATCAGCTGCAGACGTAAACGATTCTCGCTACCAAAGGCCGCGCATCTTGCTCTTAAGTGAACCTATAATCCCTTCTTCTAACTGCTGACACACTGCTGTGCTGTTTGGCGAAATAGGTGCTATGGCGCAGCACACTTCATCTGCTAGTAACTGCTCTGATTGCTGTGACACATGACAGGCAAAAATGTCTAGGACAAGTACAGAAGGACAGTCAATCGCCAAACGTAGCAGCTCTGAAATACAAACCTGCATTACTGTCGCGTCCATCATTGTATTCGCTAAACTGTATACACGTGCCCTTTTTGGTACGTTGGCAACTCGTTGCTCTCAAAAGTCCCGCTCGGCTTGCTTGTCACGATGAAGAGGATTGGCAGTTTATCCCCCGACGACCGAAATGTCAAAATCGCTGTGAGACGTGAGGAACGACGAACCGAGCTATCCACGTGGAGCGCACTGCTATTAGTGTTTCACGTCTCTTTAGTGGCATATTGAAGTAAATTCCCGTTACCTTCACATCGATATTTCCACGTTCGTCAACTGCTTCATGGCCCCACCAAACACTTCACAGAAATGGCTACGCGCATCTTCGAGCTCGACGCGCGTTTCTTTCGTTTAGGTGACGGACTGTTGAGAAAACCCGTGTCGTTTTGTAAACCGCTGACAGAGACGATATAGCGCCCCCTCACCGGTCTCGTCAATAGCTTTGTCGTCCAGATATCATCTCAGACAGTCATGATGACTCACGGATGAAATCAATCATGGCACGTGTCGACAGCACCCGATATTTGAACACACAAGCAACGACCAGTTACACAAACGACGTACACGAATTGCAGAAAAAGATAAACAGCTCACGTTTTCACACCTACTCGCATCTTTCATAAACGAACGAGCTCCTGGGCGAACGATATGATCTCTTTGCGGCCTTGGTCGCCGAGCGTCTTCTGCTTCTTTGAGCAGGGATGTCCAACGATCTTGTCATATTTGGTAATTCAATAATGCACATTGCGTCGAGGGACGCCTGACTGCTCAGCTGCATCGTAGTCACCGACGATGAGTGCTAGAGTTGCTACCTCGATATTGAGTGCGAGCGTGTACGATCGCTTCGTTCGTGTTGGTTCCATGTGGCAATGATGTAAAATTGCTTTGATGTCAAATGTTTCGTAGCCACTACAATAGATGCTTCTCATTGATAATTACTGTAACACGTTTCGATTATTTGATTGTATTCCTCATTGTACAGAAACACTTTGTGTGGAGGTGGCGTGTTTGATAGGTTGGCGCATTTTTCCGTTGATTTTTGTACAGTACTCTCAAAACGCAACTATACGAATACAGTATCGGATCGCAACTTATGAACTGGTCGCGACGGCGATTTCGTCTCCGGTCAAAATCACTGGTCGATAAATTTCGGCGATCAACGAATTGCTCATTGACTCAAAACACCAAACACTCGCGAATTGGAGTGGTTGCTACAAGGAGATGTGTAATGGGGTCAACTGACTTGACCCATTGAATGGACTTATTATTTTAGCAAGTCTTTGAAGATTATTAGATATTAACAATTAGTTAGAAAGTAAAAATTTTCTTTAAATATTAGGTATTAGTTCAATGATGTGGACTACAATAACTAGCAGGGAAAGCTCGCGGAGCGAGTTCAACGAAGGGTTTTAGAGAGATGCAGACGTGTGGGTAACTCCCTTGCATATGTCACTAGCTAGTCAGAGTGATAGGTATTTTGAGTGGTTGGTGGCAATCTGCCAGCAACCGCACATGCAAGTAAATGAACAGTTTAAGAATCACCACACTCAACACAAGTCTTGGTTGTTGAGCCGCTTACGATATTAAGGGAACAGTTCAGTTCCACTCGTTATGCTCTTGCTTCTACGTGAAGCAAGACGCTTCCTCGCGCAAGGTGCTGTGTAACGTCCCGTTAGAAGATACTTAAATGGCACAATGTGCGTGACGGTGATCAAAATACCTATTCTCAAAATATGGAGAGATCAAAAAGTATATAAAATGATAATCAAACCAAGCACTCGCGAATACATAACAAAACCGGCCAACATCTACAGTTGATCAAGTCACCACTTCGGAGATAACGACATTGCCAATAACATCAACACACATCAAAACCAACCGCATCAGCAACAAAACACATCGCCACAAAAAAGCCAACCGTCATCACATACAACAAGCATGTGCGTGCATCGAGCATTCATCATGCAATGAAACTCGTCGGATCAAAAAATTCATCGCTTCTTCGATGAGTTCAATGAGTTCGCCGCATGACGAATGTCTGGAGCGTCCCGCATTTCGCAGTTCGCGTCTTGTCGTCGAGGCGTCCGAACAATCCTTACGTTAGTAGCGCACGACACTCTTGCTCTTGCTCTGTTACGTTGCTGTTCGCATTCGCGTGGGCGTGATAATGAGTGAGTGTGTTTACTGAAAAGGCTACAATTGCGCGTTCATACAAAAAGTGAAAGCTGTACGGTGATGGGACGACAACGATAGCAGCGAACAACCGATGGGCAGCTGCACTCGAGCTTTGTTCCGGTGGTGAGGCTGCGACAACAAAGATGACGGTCATGGCTAGACGGGCCGCCCTGACGATACTCTCGACACTCCGGACAACGAATGAATCACTATGTGAGCAACTAGCAGGTGAGCGGCGATCATGGCATCAGCACAGAGGACACTACATCGCCACCTCAAAGAAGATCGCGCGTATACGCGAGAGCTGGAGCGCAAGCGGGCGAGAGCGATGGAACTGAAGGGAGAGCGACGCGAAGAAGCTCGCCAGTATGAGTGAGCGTTGAAAAGTGAGCGAGCGAAGGCAAAAGAGAACTCGCTAAAGAGAAAGCGACCGAAGAAGTTTTTAGTTTAAGCGAGAGTTGGAGCTCGAGCAAGTGGAAGCAAATGAGGCGACGAAAGAGCGACGTGAATCAAACGTCAACGTAAGCATGGACGACGTTTGCTACGCCAAAAGCGCAGGCGACGCAGTTATCGATAGGTTGTCATTTGTACTACAGACAGCCCCCATTGCCTGAAAACCGCCAAAATACCATACCCTCTCATTTTTGTAATATCAAACATTCAATCATTTTTGTCCCGACGAAAAACTGGAGCGCGCGCCATTGCTCATTCTCTAAGATAAAACACAAGAGCACGAAGATTAAAGAGGAGGCGCAGGCACGCGCATCCAGTGCATGTCGATGACGAAGACTCGCGTTCGCTTGACGCAGGCACAGAAGCTGGCTCTCCGCGGGCATCATGCTGCTCACTCCGAGCAATCGCAGCGCATGGTGTGCGCGTGGGCTCAAGAACACTTCAAGCTCCCTCGTCGCCTCGCCATCTCCACGCTGTGGATCGAGAGCTTGAGACCATCGGTAATGTCGATGTCCTTGTTGCGATGCGGTGGGCACAAGAGGCATGGGCATCGGTAACATGCACAACTATCTTCAACTGCTGGCGTCGTACGGGAATCCTGGATGAAGAGCAGTACGAGTTCATCGAAGGAGTCGCTAAGTTTCGTGTTTGATCATTATCCATGCAGCAACTGCTTGTTTAATTTTGAGTACAAACGCTCATACAAAATTAAAATCGTTTTTCTACCAATCGAGTGGATTCGTAAACCTCTGTTTTTTATACATTTATCATCTCAATTACTCTAATAAGTGATGTCTGGGCTGAGGGAGTTTTTGCGTTTTTCGCATTCCGATAATGGGGGGCTGTCTGTAGTAGGTTGTAGGTTGCAGTGAAGGTGATACCGTATTTTATGGGCAATTGGGTCGCTTAAGGGTCAACTGCTTCAAAGCACGACCTACAGTATCATCACGCGCCGAAACTCATTTCTAACAAACAACTCACTCGCCCTTGTACGTCGGTTTGCGCTTCTCGCGGAACGCTTTCAGCCCTTCCATGCGATCCGCAGTCGGGATCACCTGTGCATAACATGCCCGTTCGATCGCCATGCCAGCGTTCTGGTCCACCTCGATACCTTTCGCAATCGCTTCTTTCGCCATGCGGACGCCAATTGGACCGTTTGGGAGGATCTCGCGCGCAAGCTCGAGCGCTTTCGGGAGCGCAGCGGACGCTTCGACTGCGTAGTCAACCAGTCCGATCGTTGCAGCAGCGTCAGCGCTGATCCGGCGGCTCGTGAAGATCAGCTCTTTCGCTTTCGATAGACCGATCAAGCGTGGCAAGCGCTGCGTACCGCCAGCGCCCGGGAGGATCGCAAGCGACGTCTCGGGGCACCCGAGCAGCGCGTTTGCGCCCGCGATGCGAAAGTCACACGCAAGTGCCATCTCCAAGCCACCGCCGAGTGCTGCGCCTTCAATCGCTGCTATCGTTGGCATCGGGAGCTGCTCGAGCTCCGTGAAGCCACTGCGGAGGCCAAACACAGTTGCTGCTGCCTAGACGCGTTGTATATAGTAAACGCACGAGCGTCAGTCGTGTGGTACTATGGATATAAACAGCAGCAGTTGTGCATGACGCATGTGTGGGTTCGTACATCTTCTGGTGCCATCTGCATGCGCTCCTTGAGGTCAGCGCCAGCGCAGAACACTATGGAGAAGAGAGAATACGATAGAGGAGTGTGGAGTAAGCTTAGCGGTGCGTTGCTTGCTTGCATATACACACATTGACAAGCCATACAAGCAGCGCGGGAGGACGCACCTTTGGACACGGTGCTTTGCAGCACGACGACGCGGACGTTCGTGTCAAAGCGGACTTTGTCCATTGCATCGCGGAACTCGCGCATCATCTGCTTGCCGAGTGCGTTGCGTGCCGCTGGACGGTTCATCGTGAAGAGCGCGACGCCAGCGTGCTCGCCATCGAGCATCTCGACGCTGAACTGCGGTGTCGCGTCCGATGCAACGACACTGAACCCGCGGATGCTGTGACCATTGTTAGTGCGCAGCGTCGTGCGTGCCGTAGCAGCGCGTGATAGCAAGCGGAGCGCCATTCTGTGTGGTGTGTTGGCGTTAAGAGTGCAAGGTCGCAAATGTGCTGCTCGAGGTCGATGATTGAGATCGTCGACGTGATGTTCAAGTTGTTCAAGTAGTTTCGTCGATCAAGGTGATTTGACGTTTGGTGTCAAGCTAGTTACTGTACTACAAACAATATTACTCTACATAATTACAGCTACTTCGCAAAGTAGCACAAAAAATCCTGAACGAATGAATGGCTGGCTGGAATGCAAAAAGCGCCAACAAAAGTGCTCCGACGCGCAAGTGACGCAATTCATTAGCCTTTTGAGCCAAGCAAAAAACAACCAAGATGGGCGCCTACAAGTACCTCGAAGAGCTCTGGAAGCGGAAGCAGTCGGATGTCCTCCGTTTCCTCCTCCGTGTCCGCGCGTGGGAGTACCGTCAGCTCCCGGTCATCCACCGCGTGAACGGCCCGACGCGTGTCGACAAGGCGCGTCGCCTCGGATACAAGGCGAAGCAGGGCTACGTCGTTGCGCGTGTCGCCGTCCGTCGTGGTGGCCGCAAGCGCCCGAACTCGAAGGGTATCGTGTACGGTAAGCCGAAGCACCACGGTATCAACCAGCTCAAGTTTGAGCGCAACTTGCGCTCGGTCGCCGAGGAGCGTGCGGGGAACAAGTTTACGAACTTGCGCGTGCTGAACTCGTACTGGGTCAACCAGGACGCGACGTACAAGTACTTTGAGATCATCATGGTCGACTACTCGCACAAGACGATCCGCCGCGACCCGCGCATCAACTGGATCGCGAACGCTGTCCACAAGGGCCGCCAGCAGCGTGGGCTCACGTCGGCCGGTCGCCAGGGCCGTGGCCTCCGGAAGCGTGGCCACCGTGCGAACAAGATCCAGGGTTCGTCGCACCGCCAGAACTGGAAGCGTCGCAACACGCTCTCGCTCCGTCGCTACCGCAGCTAGACAGCGTTGCGCTGCTGCTAACGCTGATGTCTTGGCATTGTCCTCCTCTTGGCTCCACCGTCTCGGTTGGCTACAATGGATTGCAGAGCGTATGTTGCTCGTAGCGCGTAGGAGTAGAAGTCTTCTCTGCTAATTGCTGCTCGAACAACACGCACTCGCTTTTCATTGTTCTCTTCATATATGTGCTCTTGTTCTTGCTGCTCGATGCTTGGTGGCGCGTCCGTCAACTTCCACGTGCGGACGATGTCTATTTCACTTGAAGTCAGTATGTGGGGATAATATTTACAAATACGCACGCATGCCAAGCAGGTGCGGTGATGACATGCAAGTGCGGACAAGTTGTGTTTTGCTGCAAGACACGTGCGCAACAAACAGCGATTGACAACATTTGTACGGTACTGCAGCAGCAGTAATTGCGCGTTCGGATGGACGGGCTTGGAGAGAACGCAGCAACAACAAACACAATGACAGCGACCACACCTGCAGACGCAGCACCATTGCAGCGGTTCAACTGCTGTGCAAGCGTCAGCGTCTACGAGACCATGGTGCGCACCCGCGTGCATTTGCGTAAATGCAACGCTGCAGCGTTTAACGCACACTACGCTGGTAACGTTGACGCTCTGTAGAACCCAACGTGTCGCAAGACGATGGAGGACACGGTCTGCGTCATCGATAGCTTCCTCCACAACCCACAGAACGGTTTCTTTGGCGTCTACGACGGCCACGGCGGTGCGTTCACCTATGTTGCTTGCATCGCTGTCTATTCGTACACATCACGAACGCGACTGGATACGTACAGGTCGGGACGTCGCTGTGTTTCTCCAGCGCGAACTCCACAAACGCATCGCAGCCGAATTGACGCACAAGCGAGAATCGACACACACGCGCTGCAACGACAACAGCGACTGCAACACCAACAACGACGCCAGCACTGGCGAATCCGGATACAGGAGCAATGGCCAAGCTGACACTGTAGCAGCAGGCGACGCGACGATTGCGCAGCGCATCGAGCGGTGCGTTCTGTGGTTTGTAGTGAGCCAGTACATTCGCATACAGCGATTGACGATGACGAGCAATGCCATGGGCACGACGACGACATTAGCGCGTTTCTGATTGCCGACGTTGCGGTTTGTCGCACGTGTCGCGCGTCGAGTGGATCGACGGCAGTCGTCACAATGCTGCTAAGCGATGCGCACGCACCGCCACACGACAGTGCCACTGCGCGCGTGCTCTACACGGCAAACGTCGGCGACAGGTGCGTTCTATTTGGCAACTGTAGGTTTGCACTCACTTACTAAGTCAACGTGTTTTGTGCTGTTGATATGACGCAATCAGCCGCGCAGTGCTGTCCCACAATGGCCGCGCGGTGCGCCTCTCGACCGTACGTGCTGTTGCTCTTGTATCCGTTCTTGTCATATCAACTGACGTATGTTGTTGTATTATACAATCAGGACCACAAAGCCGACGCACCCGACGAAGTCGCACGGATTGTTAACGATGGCGGCTTTGTGCTCCAGCAGCGCGTCTCCGGCGTCCTTGCAGTTGCGAGGTGCGCTTGACAGTGGACAGTGGTCGATAGATGGCTAATTGGATGGCTGACTGGCTCTCTCTGGCGTTGCTTTCTGCTTGCAGGAGCTTTGGCGACCGTGATTTGAAAGCGTTTGTCAGTGCGCGACCGAGTATTGTAGCTACACGGTCGGTTGGATGCTCTTCTAACCGGATTTGGGTGTCGCTCAAATGGTCTTATAACCTAATTCTATGCATTTGTGTCTCTTGTAGACTCGTACCAATGCAAGACTATCCGTTTGTGATCCTCGCGTGTGATGGTGTGTGGGACGAAGTGAGCGACCAAGAAGCCGTGGATCTTATCACTGCTGTGCCAACGAGCGAGCGTGAACGTGCAGCACAGGTGCTTGTTGAAGCAGCGCTCGCACGCGGCAGTAGTGACAACATCACAGCAGTTGTGGTGTTCTTCTAGCGAACGAATGAGCGACGCAAGTGCGAAGCGCATCGTCGGCAGCATATTAAGTGCGCTCAATTTCTCTTTGTGTGTTTCTGTTTGTGTTGTGTTGGTTGTATGGTTGCTTGCAACCAAACAATCGATCAGAGCAGCTGCAGCTAAAGCAGGTAGGAGTCGGCGTTGGGGCGGACGTCGTCTCTACAGGAGCTACTCATGGGTGTATGTTCGTTATAAAGACAAGGTCGGTTTGTATGCGCACGTCAACAACGACGATGAAATCTTCGCGTCAATTGGATGAGTCGCCTTCGAAAAAGCAACGATGACTCGCACCTAGTAGCACGTCATGTTGCTCGGGTGTTTGTCGTTGCGCGAAGATTGCTGCGCGTGCGTGTCGTTGGTTGGAATCATAAACGCCGCAGCAGCATTGCGAGCTTTGTCTGTCGGCTGAGGCATTCGCAGTATGACCGCATGTCATTGCCGGGCGCTCATGACATGCAGACAAATATTCTGGCGGAACGTTCTTGTCAACCAGCTTCCATGCATGCCATTGTAGCTCCACCACGAGGAGACAAGAGCAGTTAAATCGGCAAAGTTCAGCATAACAAGTCAGTACAAATGCAGCCATCTGTAAAATTCGCACAGTTGCGGGCCGGGTCTGGCGGGCACTTCCTATATGTTGCCAGGTGCACTGCTGTATTGTTGATCGATGTGACACCTAAGCCAAGCTGCCATCGCTGCCGCTACTCGAGATACGGTACCATCTGTCGTCGTCTCCACCGCAAATTGATCACTGTTATTGTTGCCACTGTATCGAAATCGGCACACCAACCGACATGCGCGAACAATTTAGTCAGCTCCTTTCCGCTCTGACTCGATGCTGCTGCTACTGTCGCTCCTTTGCCGTCGTCCATCCAGATGATTTTGTCGCCACTGTATTGCTCGTCATGTGACTCGAGCACGACCTCTACGCTACACTTCACACCAAGCTGCTCGAGATGAATGGCACTCGCCTTGGCTAGTCGATCTGAGCTTCTCAAGAGCAGTAGCACAGACCAGCTCCTTTCGTTCGAGCACTTTCATTTCTGCTCAACACGCCACAGCAGCAGCTTCTTCCCTTCCACACAGGACGACAACACACACGAGCAGCAGCAGTAGTCTTCATCGGAAAGGACTCTCACTTCTCGTCTACTACTCTCACAACCGCTTCAGCTATCCTCCCACGTCTCCATCAACTATGGTGTTTGCCTGTATCAAGAAGATCACGATCGCAGTCGCAGTCGTCGCAGCGCTCACAGCGCAGTCCACGGACGCAACGCTCTTTGGCAGCGGTGGCTACAACGGCAACATGCAGATCGGCTTTGGCAACATCCCATCGTCAAATGGCAACACCAATGGAAACGGCAACGGAGGCTACAACAATGGCAATGGTGCGTCGAGCAACAACCTCCGTCGTGAACCAGTCATGACGGCAGCACCGGCAAGCGGGGCGAACACTCCAGCAACGAGCAGTAACAGCAACAGCAATAGCAATCTCATCAACTCGCCGCAGCAGAACACTGGCGGCTCGTCGACGTCAAACACGAAACCGTCGTCGATCCCGGTGATCGTGACGGCACAGCCAGCAACTGGCTCGAACGGTCCGACGCCAGGCGCACCGGCCAAGCCATCGACGAACCCAGTGCCGCAGGCGCCGCTCGACCAGTACCCATCGAAGCAACCAACTGCAACGAAGCCGTGCACCAAAGTGCCAGCGCCAGCGCCATCGACGCAGTCGACGCAGCCTCCAGCAACATCGGCACCGAAGATCACGCCAGCGCCAACCACTGAAGCGCCAAAAGAGACGCCAGCACCAGCACCAAAGGAGACGCCAGCGCCAACAGTGGCGATGCCAAAACAGACGCCAGCACCGACGACTGAAGCGCCAAAGCAAACACCAGCGCCAACTGTTGAGACTCCAAAGGAGACACTAGTGCCGACGACTGAAGGGCCAAAGGTTGAGGTGACACCAGCACCGACGCCAGCGAAAACAACGCCCCAAGTGCAGACGCCGCCAGCGACGACGCCTGCTGATGCGCAAACACCAGCGCCGACGACGAGCACACCGCAGACTCAGCCGCCAGCCTCGAACACTGGCGCTACCCTTCCGCCAGTTGCAACGCCAGCAGCTACGAAGCCAACGCAAGGTCCAGCACCAGTTCCGGCAGCGACGCCAGCAGCTACGACTGCGACTGGTGGCTCCAAGGGTCCAGCTCCAGCTCCAGCTGGCGGTGCGCAAGGTCCAGCGCCAGTTCCGGCAGCGACGCCAGCAGCTACGACTGCGACTGGTGGCTCCAAGGGTCCGGCTCCAGCTCCGGCGGACCCGATCATGCCTGGTGCTGTCCACGGCTACGGTGACGACAACAGCCCAAAGCAAGCAAGCCCTGCGGCTGGCGGTAACGCTGCAGTCGGTCCAGCGCCGACGCCAGCTGCTACCACGACCAAGGCGGCGGCTGGTGGCGACGACAAGCACAAGTTGTGCGTCTAAGCATCGACGTCGTCTGCGCGTTAGTTTGTCAGTCAGTGATGGGCTTTCTTTCGGTGCACCGTAGTTTGTGCTGTATGTGTTGCTGTCTACTTGTAGATCTGATGGTATCGAGCGCCGCTTGCTTAGATCGAATCACAGTGTTGCGTAGTACACGCGCAAGTGTCTTGCGCAAGTTGATGTAATGAATGTCTTGCCTTTTACGTCACCATGCCTTTGCTCCAACACTAGCTGACTCTGAGCGTCATGTGCTGGAGTCTCGCCTGTAGAGCACTTTCATGTTGTAAAACGTTTGATTGCTTTGTGTGTCGTTTGGGGATTGCTTCTAGGGAAAATTCCACAATGGGACTCAAAATGATTTTTGCGAGCAGTATGGGACTCAAAATATAATAAAGAGGTTTTATCGTATTTTTCACTGTTAAAAAGAAATCGCTATTGACACAGTTTAAGTGTCACCTGGGCGCTCACACACAATTCCAACCACTACTGCTGCTTCGACGTTGCAGCGTCCACCACACACCACGCAACGCTATCAGCGATAGTCGATTCCGATGCACGGCTGAAGACAGTCGCGCAGATGTATCACGCACTGCAGGCGCTGCATAGTCACCTGCTCGAGTGTGCCGCGTGCTGGTTGGACGGAACCAACGGCAGGAGCATTTGCATATCGTAACGCACACAACAACATCATTACGACTATAGTAATGACAACAACGACAGCGGACAGCTTTTACGCACCACCTTGGACGTGCTCTCGCACTGATTGCAGCAAACAACATCAGTGCGTCGCTCGAGCGCCAGCATGATGAGCACACAACACTTCAAGCCGCTTCCACTCGTGCTCTGGCTTGGGTGTCTCGAGGTCGGCAGCACACTGCTGC
>JAADXH010000050.1:0-52994 GCA_023337595.1 Globisporangium camurandrum
CGTCGGCCATCTGAAAGACGAAGTGCGGATCTTTGAGACACTGATTCGCGTGTTGCGGTCACCGGAGACGCTCGTGAAAGTCACGGGTTCGAATGTCATTCACATCCCAAGTGCAAAAGAGAAGATTGAGTGAGAGAGAGAGAGAGAGAGAGAGAGAGAGAGAGAGAGATTGGGTGAGAGATAGTTGACGATGACAGGTACATGAAATAACGCAAAATGTGCACTTGTTTGGTTCGGTTGCATACGCGAGCATATCAACGTCGCCTGCTGGAGTCACCTGCCTACTTGCTTAGAATATTGCCGTTACAACTGCGCATCGTCAATGCCTACTGGGCCGCCGCGACACGACGCGCGCAACGATCTTGATCGTGGTGCTGTGTGTATGCTGCTTGTTCGTGGATGCGGAGTGGCAGTGCGACTGCTGCTCTTTGTGCGCCACGACGCACGTCTTGACGAAGAAGCGCGTGTAGCGCTCCCACGACAGGTTCGTGTGGCTGCTGCTGTAAAGTGGCCTACTACTGGTGACGCGCTGCTTACTGCATCTTGCTCTGTGATGAGCTGGTCATGTAGCTCGTTGTGGTCTTGAAGCTCTTGACATGCACTCGTCAATGCAGCGTCATCGTTGAGATGGTCTCTATAATCAAACACGATCATGTGGAGATTGTCAAATCAATGAATTATATATGACTGAAGATATAATTAATCTATTTTTACAGGACACTATGCAAGTTGTGCAAAGTACGAAATGAGCCGCCATGATTTTGGTTCCCATCAGTATTTCCGCTGACTTTGTATGCAATTTAGGCTTACAGTCAAGATCGAAAGATGTAACACCGAGAGAAATCCCAGTTTAGAATAAATATATAAATATGACATTTTAGCGGGGAAATAGTATATCCTGTAATTTACAAACCGACAAGGTATTTCGACGTATCTCGGATGTGTAATATTTACTACATTAATAATGTTTTATTCTATAAAACCAAATTGCAAAAATCTCTTCCACCCAAAGCTATTCTCACACCCCCAGTGAGAAATCCAACAGTGAGGTTTTGAGGAAACCTGATACATTGTCATTATCGAGTCGATCTCGATAATCAAACAAACGCTCTTGTCGCAATTGCTGATGAATAATATAAACTGCAAATAAATATGTACAGGACACTGCGAGTACAACCTGCAGTCTGCATTGGATGCGGAGTACAAAATGCTACAACATAATATCGAGCTCAACATGGAGAGTAAAATGGCAAGAAGCACGATCACAACATCAAGCTCATCAACACCTATTGGGTCGCGCAACTTTTTCATTAAAGTACTTGGAAGCGCTCCATACTTTGCAAGTGACTATATGGGTGTCGGCATCAGGTCGCTGGTGTCGAAATCGCGATGTCCGAGTCGTTGCAGTGGCTGCACGCACGTAGACTTGGTAGCTCGTTAGACTGCAGAGTCTGCAGTGTGCACGATCTGCAGTCTAACGATCACGCTTTTGACCATCAGGATCTGCAGTGTGCAGACTCTGCAGAGTTGGAGCACGTTCAGAGATCCTACAAAACATCATGTATCTTTCAAGACGCATCATTTGTCGTTTGTACGTGAAAAGTGGTACAAATCCATTCGAAATTTTCACCACTAACGACGTCAAAAATAGAAAGGGATACAAACCGCATTGCTAATCAATAGTAGCATTTCATCATAGCAGCGCTGCGACCCACGGTGACTAGATTGTCTGCTCTATGTGCGACTGCTACTGTAGATGTAGTAGCCAGTCTACTGGAAGTGCATTCTGTACTAACAAGAGTTTTTGTCTTCACAAGCATGCTCTATGTCGCCCGTGGACTCCCCCGTGGACTCTCCCGTAATGCTTCCGTGGATACTACCGTGGGCCTTCCGTTGGCACAATCGTGGACTCGCCCAAAGTATCACCCGTGGAATCCGTGGGTCTCTCTCTTACTCACTATCCCTCTCTCTCTTTCTCACTCTCTCTCTTTCTCTAACTCTCTCTGTGTCTCTAACTATGTTGTATGTCCTTTTGTCTCATTCTTTTATGCGCGCTCACATTTGCTTGTGTGTTAGACATATTCAGTTGTTCATTTGCAATTCTATCCACAACTATCTGAAACCTACCAACATTGGATTATGCAAACCATTAGACAACGTCTATATTTGAATTTTCAACAAATTAACAAACGCATAAATGTGGTTATGCCCATTTTTCAACCAATCAACAAACGCAAAGATTTGTTTTTGTCCAATAACGCGTAAATAGTACATTGATGATTTGAAAACATGTCCAGTCCAAATATGTGTTTGCACATACAAATGCAAAACATTCGGCAAGATCACAAGCATGCTCGCTATTCAGATATGTAGGGCACATCCCAAATCGAGTATTTTCTACAGTTCCGTTTTTCGCAGAACACAGCTGCATACAATCACACTGTCCTATATGCTCAGTGAAATATACAGTCATCTTGCGCAAGTGAACGCCCTTTGCTCCGAGACAAAACGAGTCGCACTCCGTAGGCAGCAGTGCATGTAGCCATTGCGTCACGAGGAGAAATAGCATCGTCTTAGGTACGCAACGGCGAGCATCGACTGCGCCATCTATTCGAGCTAGTATGCTCATTAGAATTAGGATGAGATTTTGGCACATATGAACACCGACAAATACTTACTACTACACCAATTTACAACACGACAACCTTTAATCATCTGACTGTAAATGAATTGACAAGCAGACGGCTTTGGTTTGTCATAGCACAAAATGGAGTTACGTAGTTCATTTCGCTTGATAGATACACGTTGGGTGGCCGCAATAATACTACCCATTCCGATTGCTCGCTCGCATTTGTACTATCATTGTGCGAATGACGCAAGCGACAAAGATGTATCATATGGGAGTATTACAATGCACACGTGCAGGAAGCGGCACCAGACGTTCGCCACTACCGGTGCGTGCAAGTATACACACCAAGCGAACCGCACGCTGCGAGGCACCAGCGTCAGCTACTTTAGGATCGCGATGCCGGCGCCTGTCGCATACGTCCATTTAATTAGAAACAATCCATGTACGCAGAACTCGGCAGCTCGCCCACTGCTAAACCATCAGCTACACTCTACTGCTGTCAGATTTGTGCTCGCCGTCAAGGTTGATGTAGTAGCGATCGCGGTGGCGGAAGAGCTGTCCTTCAACGCGCTCGCCGGCTGGGTCGTGCGATATTATTGCTGCAACGCAATTACGTTGATCGACTAGTAGGCTGCAACACCATCACACATGTAGCAACTCGTGGTGACAAAGTCAGCAATGCGTATAGCCACTCGCGCGAGCGCGTCTTCGAGCAGCATCTCAAACGTATGGCGAGACTCGCGACAACGCAGTGTTGTCATTGACACAACCAGAGAGTGCGATCGCAATTCGACGACCTGCTGCCCTTATACTGTTGCCTGTTGCAACCTTAATGAGCAAAAAAGAGAGCCTGTGATATCATGTATGTGTCACACCAGCACACATGTGAGTATGGTGTGGTGCAGCAGCAGAAATGCAGGTGCTACTTACCCAGCAGTAGATTTAGACGATGCCGACCACATGTAGATTCCCCTTTGGGGTGCAACAACGAAGCGCGGTCGTTGGTGCGCGTCGTACGCGCGATGATCACGATGCTGGGATCTACGTTGCGGACGGTGACAGCAAATACGAGTCGCAGATGTCGTGCGTGACCGCGCGTGAGACTTGTGTCGCTTTCGCTTTTTGCCATTTTGATTGTAAGAATGCGAAGTGTCAGTGCGTTCATACTTTTTGGTTAATCACAAAGTTTGCTAGCCTGCGTTCTCCCAAAAGGATAGTAATTGTTGTTATTTACTGCATCTTGTGATACGCCTTGTTTTCCGTTATTGTGGGCTAAAGTTTAGCGACCGATTGGTGACGTAATATACTCGGCCGAGATCGCTTTAAATTGTAAAACTACAGGTTAGGTCCGAGACCAACAGTAAGCGGTTTCTTTGTATGTGTTGGCATTGATCACGACCGTAAGCGGACACAAATTACATGTTAAGATCAACACCCTCCGCGCGGCGGTCGCTTAAATCTTTTGTTAATTCGTCAACTCACGCAACACAGGTGATGTGAACTTACGCTGATATTGTATTGAACAGTTTCGAATAGATGTTGTATACCAATATTTATGATGTATGTACATGCAACACATACAAATACAATACTTTTTAGTAATCCGTCGTTGTGTGTAAATACATTGCTGTAGTATCTTTGTGGTGGGGAAAAGACATATCGTACACGCCTGTAAAGCGGCGTTAAATAGCAATGTGTACATGTTAACTAGAAACTACACGACGTTGTAAACATCATCATTCGCAAGTGTCCAACAACATATCAAAACATCAGATATTCAATTATATTGAATGGTGATAATAGTAAAGAGAGAACATACGTCAAATTGAGTCGTCGACACATCGATAACGTGAATGGAAAAATTACTACTTAAAAATGTGTTTACCTCTCGCTACACTATACATTCAATATTAGTACAGCAAAGTTAATCCTGGTTACGAATATCTCGTAGTATATACAAAACACAACATATTACAATTGTCGTGTAGGTTTCGCGGATGACAGCTAATTTGGAAGAGTTGATTTGAATACAACAATTTTAATATGTTTCTAAAACTGCGTATTTTCTGTAAAAACCCTTAAGATAAAAGGTAACAAACATAGGCCACAATGATATATATACTTGTATATCACAGGTACTCCACTTGCATACTGAATTGTAGATGAAATTCATCACTGACAAAACTTATGGAAATGAGCAACAATGTGTGTTGGACATACTCTCACTCAAGAACGGTAGAAAAATTCAGTCAAGACAAATACGTGACGGGGATGTCCATACTACGACATAAATGAGTATACTAGTGAGTGTCAGGTTTAACGCCAATTAATATGGCAAGGACGTGAAAAATGAAGCGATAGTCTGGGTCGACCTGTCGAAACACTTGCCGTCATGGCACTTTATTACATGTGAGAACCTCAATGACAAGTAAAATGGCAAGTGAGAAAAGCAAACACAAATGCGCGCTAGTAAGCGGGTACGTAGAGTGTCGAAGCACTCGATGGGCTTCTGTGTTCTGAGGCGCTAATGTTGATGTTGTTGCAGCTGTTGGACGCCGCGTTCCACACACGCTGCTACTTGCTGCTGCAGCATCACGAGGTGCGAGGTCATCAAGCGTCGTCGTACGCGATCGCGTTGGCTGTTGTGACGCAAGGAGGTTGCGTGGTTGTCATTGCGCCAGTGGAAATACTCCTAGTCACATGTTTAATCCGCACATGTGCGACGAGCCGATGTCTAGTGATCATCGCAATGGCAAGCGACGCAAGTAGCTGACACTGTTCTCATCACTATTGCTGCTGTTCGATGATCGCAACACACAGTACAAGCAGCCGCATCAACAGCTGCATAACAATCGAATTAGGAGCAGTTTTTCGCTGTTGCTATCGTTTATGTTGGTGGCGCACTCCGTGTTGATATAGTAGCGCATTAAGTACTTATTGAACGATAGCAGAGTGGGTGTGCTCATACCACTCTCATTCATAAGCTCATTGAAAGCCATGCACTCTTCTTACCGATATTAGTACTTAATTTCGGTACTTGTGATGCGCATGTTATATTGACTTCCAATTTGGTGTCAGTTTGAGTTGCTTTTAATTGGCACAAATGGTTTTTCATGCCACATGTCATCCACTGCTGTACCGAAGCTAACATATCAGCTTGATATAGAAGCATAAGTTAAATTCTTCATCCAAATGTGCGAATAATACATCTGAGGAGTAAACGAGACTTTGATGGACTATAGCGTACTGCAATTTCCGTGTGTTTAAGATACAGTAATCAATTTGACGTTTGCGATCCAATTTGTAAAAAAATGGTTTATTGTGACTTGAAGTTTTTATTCCATACTTAACTTGGTGTTTGTGAGCTGATTGAGTTAAGGTGAGTACACTATATCGATGCCAACATGTGCATTTAAAGACAAACTTATTAGATCCAAGTCGCAAAATTCTAATTTTGCGGGCTTATAGGAGACTTGAAGTATGTTTTTATATTAATACAAATATACTTTCTCAATACTGTTAATCCTGTTATATTGGCGACCATCTCATTTCATTCCATATTTGATTTCGTTTAACAAAAAATATCGATTCGATACCATAATGTACCGTATTTCTCGCCTATGTAGTTTTTTTATCGGTTGGTACAGATGCTGAAAATTAAATGGTCGTCGCCCAAATCACAGAAAATACAGTACATTAAGAAATCGAAGATACTCCACCAAAGTAAACGAGATTCGTTTTGACAGGTCGGAAGTAACTTGAAGTTAGAACAGCATATTAAGATGTGCAATATATACAGCTAAAAACTGACACTGTCGTTTAAAACTACGACCTTTAAGCTTTAAGTGGTAGGGTTTATCATTTATGACGTAATCAGTTAGAAAATCGTACAATGGGTCATTGTCGCTACAAAACTCCTCGCTCATACAAAATTCACGTTATAAACGCGACAGCTAATAAATCCGGACTTTAGATTTTTAAAGTTGTGCGCTTGGTTCAAATCACAATCGCGACAACAATTACACACGGACTTTTAAGCTATCAAATAACACGTTTGGTTCGTAAACAGTTACCAAGTCCCCTAAGGTGCGAAAACACGCCTTGATCCGATTTAGTGCCATGAAAAATGTCCTTGTTGCTCCAAGTCTCCATGCTCATACACATTTCACATCATAGACGCGTCAGAATATTTTTCGGACTTGTAATTTTTAAGTAGTTAACGTAGTTTACACACTGTCACCGTATCCCGGTTAAGTATGACTACCGTTTAAGTCCGAGCAAATGCCGTGAGGTGCTGCCCTGTCACTTTAAATCTCAGAAACAATTTTAAAACCAAGTCACAAACGCAAGAGCCACGTAAACACACCACAATCTACAGCACGACCACATACATACCCAAAATACAAGCACGCCAAAACCGCGGGCGTGACAAGTTTGACAACTTGATTAATCTATGGATTTGTGACAGATGCACGCACAGACATACATGGTGACAAATTCGTTGTATTAATTCAATGATTTTTTACCGCCCTTACTTAGATATTACTGTTCGTGCCTATAACGGATATATTTAACTCTCGTATTAATTTTGCCGCCTGATTGACAAATTGAATGTAGCTATAACGGATACGCATCTATAATTGTACACCCTAAAAAATTCTATTGTGGCAAGGCGACACATGCGTATGGGTGTGCTGACTTCGGGTTTGTATATAGTGTACGTTTTGCTTGTCGCGTTGAAAAATGACAAGTTAGCACGCGCTACACACACGTACCTGGTGTCGGTTGAACTGGCTCTGACCTGCTGTAACTGGCGTAGCGCGCTAGCGCTCTCTCTCTTTTCGCTCGCTCACTTACTTGCTATCGCACATCAACAGTTGTTGGCGTCCTCTCGCTATTACTCTATTTTGGTTGGTTGGAAGGCAGTTATTGTAGCAAGGTCGATAGCATGACAATATACAAGCCGGAGGTGGTGGAAAACGCTTCTCGTTTGATTGACGTCCTGTCAAACACTACCACTGCCCACCACACTGGACTTCCCAGCCATCCTGCGTCTGCGTTTTCGTTTTGTGTGTGTGTGTCGCTCTCTACGCGTGTTCTCCCAGCCCGCACACGCTCACTGTATGCTAGCATGTATACTCGGCAAACGGCTGCTGTTCTACAACTCAGCTACTTGAAGGTTGCCGTAGAATCGCGTTCTTCCTATGAGTAGTCCTACTCCACAACTGGCCACACGTGGCGACAGACACGCCGCCTGATACGCGCAAGTCGCCGCCAGCCGCCTGCTCAGACACGCCAACAGACGATGTCACTGAATCCGACACGCCACTTGACGCAAGCATCGCCACTGATGATCGACACCGGCCCGCTCGCCCTCGACCCTGATGCGCCGTGCGAGCTGATGCGCACCGCGTCGCTCTCCTTAGACTTGCACTCGCCGCTGATGACCGCCAGTCCGTCGCAAGTACTCGATCTAGTCGCGCCGCGTACCAGCGAGAAGCTCGCACCGACTCCTGACACCAAAGAGTCGTCCGCCAGGTACTTGCTCCCTTCACTCGACGCAAATGTCACCACTCGACACACGCACCGTGCCGCACTACACACTTACGGCTGCTTCTGCTATTGCCTACTTCTCGTCGAAACAGATGCACTCGCCGCTCGTCGGCACACTCGCGCCACTCGATGATGGAGTTTGGATGTAATCAGCTGGTACGTGACGTGGGGCAAACGACCAAACTGCACATCACACAACTTGTTCTCGATCCTGCAAAATGCAATCTGCTTAACATCTCTATCCTACACAAATATGAGATCTGCACAGAACTCTTCTCTCCACTCGCTAGCACATAGTCGCTCGTTCTTTGTGCGACTACGCACTCGTCCTTTCCCACACAGACCATCACGGCCAAATTCGTACTTAGTGTGACGCCTGCGTGAGACTTCAACACTCGTCACCGACACGGATCCGCCCTACTATTCGGAGCTGCAAATGCGTTCACGTACACGCACCTGCACATCACGCCAATCAGCATCCACTGTGCCATCCACAACACGAACAGACCCACGCAACCTTACCCGCACGAATGTCAACGCTACGATAAATTGTGAAATGAGCCGTGAATGTCACTGAACATTGATTTTGAAAGGTAGGTTTTTATATCCACACATGGTTATCAGGTAATACTTATAAATGTCTGTACCAACTGCGTCCTAATGCTGTACGATAAACAGTACTAATAGAGTATATATAAAACGGAAATGTGATTAAATCACAAACACTTGCCAGTTTTCTCGAGCACAACAATCGCTCAGACAATTGACGCTACAAATTCACGTACTTGAAGGTGTTCTTGTGCTACTTCCAACCAGGTGATTTGGCTCATAATAGGTGATTCTCGGCAAGTGTAGATAAATTTTTAATGTATTACTCTATCCCGTTAAAAATTGAACCGTTAAGTAATTTGTTGTATACAACGAAAATGTTGCATTTGGTTAAATTTGCCATTTGGAACGTCAATAATAAAATGACGAAAAACCTTGCGGGCGAAAACCAATTGCGACGTCATTGTTTGCTCTTTTTATCTTATTATGAGAACTACTTAGAGACAAATGAATGCTCTTTGCGCATACCGTGGTCTTGATTGTTCGAGCAAACATGGCCAAGTTTTATTTTGTATGTCGATCAAATAAGTACTTAAATAATATTTTCGGCTGATAAAAACGGCATGTCAAAATTACCACTGGACTGCATATAACCAGTTCGTTGTCTTATGCCATCAGTCGTCAAAATTATGTTTTGGAACACATGCAATGTCAATTTGATCATAATTTCCATTATCTAATGGGGCAGAGGTGGGATGGTATGGTACTGTCTCAGAACCTTGCATAGTAAAATACGATGGTTTGGTAATGTCTTCGAATGTAGATTGATTTTTATACTACTATCATAGCGTCAAATAATGACTCATTCACAATTTTTCTATTTTCGCAAAAGAACTAACAGCGAATATATAGTTTTGGTGCTAAAGAAGCTTAACTTGCTAATCAACATTAATGATCTGCTCTACAGCAGTATCTTTAAGCAGTTAAAAAGTGTACAGCAACGTCATTAACGTAATATGACATTGAATTTACCATTAGTTATTGTAATGAGAAATTACATTGAATAGTTATGTATTGTGCTGTAGGTAAATATGTATTTTTAAAATTTAAATCATATTGCGGATTGCATGATTCTAAGTGTCCAAGATCTCATCTTCATATTTCACTGTCAGTAGAAGTATCAAAACCTTTATGTATGTCTAAGCAAGAAAGTTAATTTATTATTGCGCTCTCAAAATCACTCTACCATTCCAACTAGAAATACAAATAGATATCTTCCTGTTCCTTCAGTGATATCTCTAAAAGTAGAACTTTCCCCACCAACTCATTTAACGTAACACCGTTCTAACAACGTATCACAGTAACTTTATTGTGATAAAATGGCACTGCATTTAGCATAATAATGGAACCTCTTCAAATGAAGATCTCGATCAAATGATACAAATTTATTTAAGAATAAAACGCCTGATACAACAAAAGAATTATGCTTGATTGAGAACGCAAACCGCTCAGTGGGTAAAGCGGTGGCCAGTTTCAACGATGGCCTTCACTGATAAGAAATGTCCATAATTCTAAAAGAATGTCCATGAATGCACCAATAGAGTAATATCTATATAAACATCACTTACAATAATGTTTTGATACATAACAACATGTTGATGTTCCCTTTCTCGGTCATCGTTATTTGAGGACTAAAATATAGCTCGAGACAATATATATTTCTCGACATTGTCCATGTATTAGATGTGGTAATTAAGCTGACCCAATTTGTACAAGATACTATTTTATGCTGAAACGTAAACTTATCGGACACTGCTATATATAAATCAAAAATGATACGAAGGTTTAATAAGCTCATTTTGACGTAATATGTTACTGTACTATTTTATCAAATCAAACAAACATTAAGCGCTGATTTTTGGCGGTAGAGTTTGATATTGCATCAGTACCATCTATTCTACTATCATTTTGTATTACATATTGACGATACCTAACCTACTAAATATTACATTCGAGAGAATGTCACGCACTTGTTATTATTAACCTTAATTACCAGGTGTGTTGTGTTCCCGACATGTATTATTTCATGAAGTATTGTGGTACTTTAAGCAGTTACTCGTTACATATAGTCGTTTACACGTTACAAAAGTTGAGCAGTATATATGATGCGTTATAGTAACGTTGCATTCAATAACAGAAGTATTACACAGCATAAATATCATGTATTTACATTGTACTTGTGTATTAATTACGTACTGAAAATGAATATATAATCTTAATATCACTGCTCATATATACTAACGCATCTCGACATATTGTGTAATACAAAAAGGGCACGATGTATATTGTGACGGGTGAAATCACGAAATGCTTAGCTTTTTGAGTAGTACTTCTGGTACTTCGAATGCACATACGATTTATCCGTGCATCGCACTCCTTTTTTCCTGTATAACCGCTAAGTATCAAAATATATCGTCGTCAGTGTCTTATACGTACAGGGTAGAGCGGCATTAAAGTATTACATACAATTTGCACATGTAGAATTCGTAAAAGTGAGACAGTTACTAATGACCGCATGATTTTTGCCGATTTTGAGAGAGAATGATTGACAGCTTTAATGTGGCTGAGGTCTCATGAAAACATTTCTGATATCAAAACTATTTTCGAACGGAAACAATTCGATCTCCGGTCAATCGTTACACTCTACCTTGTACATTGTCTGTAACGCAATTATAAAATCTGTATTTAATTCGCTTATTTTCCGACCAACGTCGTTACTATGTGTAGGATACTGACATTTAACACAGCAAGACGCTATCGACACAACATACAACAACAAACCACACCGACAACGCATGCGCAAGCGTAAACGTGATTTTGCAGCTCTTACATTAGCGCTTGACGACCAGTGAGTCTCATAGACACATATTGTTTTTTACGGCAAATCAATTCGATCACTTGGATTTCTTTTAATATGAATGTTGTAGCTGTCGTGTTACAACGCGCTACATTCTGCTCGAATTAGCTTACAATTTAAACATGAATAAAGTACATGAAGGCAGAGAGCGATTTGAGGACCCGTTCGCGGTGTTCTTACTTCATCGACGAAAAAACGACGAGCGAGGTACGCGAAATGAGGACACTTTGGTTGACTTCGGTCATGCGAATCATGTGCTGTGCTGTGACGTGCTCACATGTTGCGATTGCGTTGTGTAACTCCACGACATGGACACACCTGCTTTCTCTAATACCTTCGCGTTCAGCATGTTCAACGGCGAGCACCATACGAGCTCCAACAGTTTGAATGACCTGAGCAGTTGGGCAACGGCGCCAACGCCACCGCCGTCGTTGTCGTCGACTGAGCTTGCACGCGCGCACCAGCAACACCAACAGCAGCAGCAACACTTTCATGGGTTTCCACCTATTTCCTCACTGTCCGATACGGTCATGCACGACGACGACGATGATGAGGACGTGAACGCCGACGCCCTTGGTCTCAGCAGCTTTAGCAACCTCCACAGTGATCCTATGGCCGCCAATACCACCAGCGAGGGTGCCACAACGACCGCTGCACAGCCAGCAGCAACATCAGCGCGCGGCCGTCGCAAGAACCCATCGGACCGGCCACTGTCGGTTCGACGCGTCGCAAAGCACCCGCGGCAAGCGACCGTCACGACTGCTGATGGTAGTCACTTGACGCTGTACCAGTCACAGCCATTCGAGTCCCGCGAGCGCGGGAAGCTTGCGATCCGAGCGTTCGCGAACGCACAAGGGAAGCGCGTGATCGTCGATCGGACCGTCAGTGGCGGCAGCAACGTCGTGTTTATCTGCAAGAGCCGGACGCCGTGTCCGTTTCGTGTCCGGATCCTCAAATCAAAGAAACCGGGTGCGACGGTCTTTTACCTCACGACGCTCGAGACCGAACACGGTCCAGAGTGTACCGAGAAGCTCGTCTTGTCGAAGAAACGCGTCATGAAAGATCTCCGCGCAGCGTCAGCGCACAACACGACGCTCACGCTCACGGGCGCCGACGCGTTGCGGATCGTCGATTCGATCCGGACGACGAAACCTGCGGGTGAGAATACCGGTAGTGCTGGGGAGAATACCGGTACGACGCGGCCACAAACGCAAACGTCGGTCATCGTCCAGACGAGCGTCGGAGACGTCCCACGATCGGACGTAGCGAAGCTCGAGGCGCTGTTGACGCACTTCCAACGCGATCACCCGAGTGCGTCGGTCCACGTCGATACGATGACGACCGACGCAAGCGAGTCAGTCGATCTATCCCCGCAGCTCCAGTGTGCGTTCCTCAAATTGCCGTATGCGTCGCTAATTCAGCAAGTGAGTGCGCGATTGCTTGGGTTGGAGATCGTCACAGCGCCGCCTGGTGCGTGTAGCAACAGCAACCGGAGCGGCAAACTCTTGACGCTCGTCGCGAAAGACGGCAACGACGACGTTTATACGCTCGCCGTCGCGCTCTGTCTGACAACCGACGCTGTTGACTCTAGCGAAGGCGTCGATGCGCGCAACCTGAATTGGTTTCTATCGTGCTGTCTGTCGAGTGGCATCGCACTCGACGTCCCGATCGTATGCGACCGGACGCCCGCAGTGCTCACTGCTGTTGCGACGCTCCCTGTCTCGTGTCTTCTCATCCAATCGACGCGCGATTTCGTCGCGAGCGTCATGCGCGCCGTCCCACTTGCGCCCGCCGTTGCGGTGGAGGTCGAGGCGCTCGTATTCCAAGCACAACAAGCCGATACGCGCAACGAGTTTGACGCAGCGCTCGTGGCGCTCCGGACGAAGAGCACAGCGGCTGCGACGTTTGTCGAGCAGCTCGACCCTACTATGTGGGCCAAGTACTGTTATTTGCGCAAGTACGCACTGTATGGCGCCCACAGTTCGTCACTTGTCACAACGCCGGCTTTGGCGAATCCTCCATCGTCGTTATTGGACGTTGCGTCGCCGCTGCAGCTGTTCCAGCACTATATCGAGCAGTGCATGCTTGCGATCTACACGCGCAAGCGAAATGCTGCGATCTGGTCGCGCGCACGCCAGCAGCTCACGACGTACGGCGAGAAGCTCGCGCGCGACCAGACGCTGCGCGCGTTGGCATGTCGCGTGACGCCAAACGACGACGACACGGGTTCGGCATACGTCTGGGACACGCGAAGTCCAGTGCCGAAGCGCCGCCGCGTCTGCGTGAGCGCGAACGCGTGTTCGTGCCCCTTCACGGACCAGTTTGCGCTGCCGTGTAAGCACATCGTCGCAGCGGCCAAGTACTTTAACAGCACGTGCGGTGGGCAGTGGGACATCGCAGCGTTAAGCCATGCGATGTACAGCGCCCAGGCGTATGCTGACGTGTATTTGAATCAAACGCGTGCAGTGAGCATGCCACTGGAAGAGGAGCTCGTCGGATCGACCACGTCGTCGGTCCACGTCGTGCCCGTTGGCTTTGCGAATCGCTGTTCGGTCTGCCATGCGTTTGGCCACAACAAACGGCGGTGCCCCGACGCAAATGGGGGAGCATAGCGCGCGCCGGATGGTGTGCTGTTGGTGTGGAAATGTGTGTGGAAAGCGCAATGAATGCGTATGCGTTAGGAGGAAGAGGACCGAACGTATAGGACACTACCAGCCATGAGGCAAGCATGCATCAACTGTGTACGTGTATGCGTCCAATCGACCAATTCTTCCTCCTCCATCGCCTTCCTACATGAAAAAACGTCATCCTCCATACACATCGTCATCGTTCGCTTTCTCCCCACACTTGATTGCCTGTGCTTTCCTACCGCTACTACGACACACAATCTCAAGTGTCTGCAAGCGGCATGTCGGCGTCCGAGTCGTTATCGTCGGCATCGCCAGTCGCCATCTCCTCTTCGTCCATTGCCTCTTCGTCTGCCTCTTCGTTTTCCCTCATCGTGTCATTCGCATCATTGCTCTGTACGACTGTTGGACACCGGCGTTTGTTGTGGCCGACGACTTGACACAGCGAGCAGCGACTCGTCGTGTGAACGGTCCGTGTGATCGTCTTGATCGCAACGACGTGCACGTCCTTGTTCGTCATGAGCTCGTCTTCATCGGGCAAATCGATCGGCCGCGCGTGTGCGTAGACGTCAAAGTACCGCTTGACCGAAAAGAGCGCGTCGCATTGGAGCGTCATGTCCCACGCCGAGAGCGACACACTGTCGGCATTGAAGAGCCGCGCAGCTGCCACGACGTGCGGGCACGGGAGCCCACGCTGCGTTAGCGTCGGACACGTGCAGCTATGGGCGCTGAGGTTCACGCGGCACTTGGTCGACAGCATTGGCACGATAGATGGCATTGGTGAGTGCATTGGTTCGTCAAGTCTGTCGACAGCACTATCGACACTCTTTCCGAGGCTGCTCGTGACGTACGCAATCCCAAGCTCTGCGTCACTCGGGACGACGCGACACGTCGAAACGTAGCGCTCCATGTCGGTGAGAACGTTCTCTGCAAACGCCGTCAGTGTCTGCCCACTACTTGCCCACCTCTTGGCGTTCCGCTTGCTGTCGTACGCGCGTTGCATGCAGCGCTCCATGTAGCTCTGAAACAGCTCGAACGGTCCACGCGATCGCTGCGCCAATAGAGTTGGCGGTACGTCCGCACCGGGTGTGAGCGACGCGCTCATGTAGCCATACAGCACGTAGCGCTGCATCACGCAGTGCTTGGCCCACGTATGTGCGTCGACTGCCCGTACACACAGCGCAGCGCCGGCATCGATCGTCTCGAGCGTCGTGACGATACGCGCAAATGCGTCCGCACTGTCGGCATCCTGCGCTGCGAGAATGAGCGACCGCACAGCTGGCGGAAGGACGCGCTCCAAACGCTCTTCAATGTTGCAGATCAGACTCTGCGTGCACTGCAGCAGCGGCAGTTGCGTCGAGCGCGCCGCCGCAGCGCTTAGGAGCGCTGCCGTGCGATCACAGAGCACGGGCGTCGTCGCGTCGAGCACGATGCCACTCGCAACGCACGCGTCTAAAAACCACGTAAACGCTGCAGTCGCGAGCGTGACGCTGTCGCTCGCAGTCGTCAGTCGGCTGTTGCTTCCGCTGCCAGCAAGAGCAGGCGCGAACAGACCAATTGCAAGGACGCACGCGTCGTTGTTGCCGTCGCGCGTCGTCAATTCGAACCACAGCCCTCGATGGACGTTGCTCGCAGGCGCCATGTCGAGTGCAACGAGCCCCAAGACTGGGAGACTTCCACATTGCTGGAGCTGCGCAGCGTGTGGCATACAAACGAACGCTTGCGTCAGCGTCTTCGCTTCCCCATCGAACGCGACGTGCGCTGTTGCAGTAGCATTCAGCGACGCAAAGTGCGTCAACAACGACTCGAGGCGCTGGACGCCAGCTTCAGCATCGCGCCGCGCGCGTTCGACCAATTCGACGCGGACGTCGGACGCAATGCGCGGCGTCACGTCAACGTCGTCGAGCTGCGTCTTGACAAACGTCTGGACGTCGGTCGCCGACAATCCGAGCGTCGTTGGCGTCGCGTCGAGATGCGCCATGTGTTTCAGCACCTGGCGCTTCGACATGGTCGATTTCCCAGTACAACTGACCGAGTGGTTCACGTCAAAGCTCCGAACGACCTGCAAGCCGTTCTTTTTCGACCGGAGCGTCCGAACGTGGAACGAACACGGCGTTGGGCTCGTACACATGAACGTCGTGTTGTTCCCCCCACTGCACGCGCGATCGACGCGCGCGCGTTTGCGTTGCGCCAGTGCAAAATCGTACACAAAGTCCCGCAAGATCGTCCGCGATGGAAACTCTTGCAGCAATGCGAGCGTCAATTGCGTCACGCCATCGCGTGCAGTGATTGTGACGGGGGAGACGGGTGTGCAAAACACGCGGCGGTTCGTATCACGCGCCCGTCGTTCGCGCTTGAGCTGTTGGCCCGTACATTTGACTCCATGGTCGCCATGGAGCGCCAAAACAAGAAACACAGTCGAGCGCTGCCGGTTCACGCGTCGGACTTTACAAAAGAACAAACACGGCGTGGGGCTCTTGCAGATGTACGTAAAGTTCGACCCGCCGTTCGTCTGTTTGTGGATCTGGACGGATTTGTGCTGTGCATTGACGAACGCACGGATTGCGAGCCGCATCGTTGCGCGATCTGGGAACGTCTGACCGACCCGCAGCGTCAATGTCGAGCCATCAATCGCAATCGCAGTTGCCGTCGCATTTGGTGCGGACGTGTACCGCTTCCGAGGTGTCGGGAGAGCGTCTGTCGTCGTCGTTGTTGTCGACAATTGTGGCGGTAGTTGCGGACTTTCCAGTGGCGCCAACAGACTCGCAGGCATCGCTGCAGTTGTGGCCTTTGCAGCTTGTGCAGCGTTGCTGACTGACTCGGATACGCGTGCGAGCGAGCTGAGGGACCATTGTGGTGCTTTGATGTCATCGGCGTCGTCGTCGTCGTCGTTGTCGTCTTCAACAATGTCGTACTCATCGTCGTCGTCGTAGCTCGCAGCAATGTCGGCCTCGGTTACTTCGGCATCGGCGATTGCAGCTTGAACGTCGTCGGCTTCCCACTGCGCTTCGATGCGCCGATGCACGCGCGCTTGAAAGTCCCCGTTCCGAAGCAGTTGCTCCACGCGCTCGACAGACGAAGGTAGTTGGAGCGCATCGCGCAGTGCTTTCGCACTCTTGAGACGACCGCGAGCGGTCTCGTCTACGAGCCGCGCGACGTCTGCGTCTGAGATCGTGTCGTCGCGTGGGTCAGGCGTTGATGTCACGGGTGCAGCTGCGGCGGCAGCGACAGCATTCCCCCAACGCGTTCGCGTCATGGTCGCCGCTGAAAGAAGGTTTGAATATTGAGGACTAGTTTACAAACCTTTTTGATACTGTAGGCAATAGCATACCGGTGATGCAGCTAATCTCTTTAATTAACATCATATATTATCTGATAACTCATATTTTTGCAATTGATCGTACTTGTCTACAAGTGAATACCGGTACTGTATTTTTCAGTCGTGTGCACACACCTCGCGTGCAACTTCAGCCATGCTTGTCTCTTGGATCTGTACCTACCTGCCGGCCTCAGTGCAACGCACACGCTGCTCCCTTCAATCGTCGCTGTTCAAAGTCTGCAAAGCCCAAAATGTCGTAGAACGTTCGGTTCGCAAACGCTTTGTTGTTAGCGTCGTGCTCGAGCGTTTCCACAAGCCACGCAAGTTCGTCGTCCGGTAGCTGGGTCTTTGCCCACCACAGTGTGAACCCGAACGCATGCCGTGCGTCGCGAGCTTGCAGTAGCCGTTGCAGCGACGTCCACGAACTCCGAACCGACGGCGCGCGAAGAGGGAACGTCACACGCACGTGTGGGTACGGCGCAAGCACGGCAAGCATGGCATCGATCATTGCTGGCGTGTACGCTCGGCGCCATTCTTCCTCAGTGTCGTTGCTCGTCGTCCAACCAACGGAGAGTACGAGCTTCTGGGCGTCCGTGCTGTTCGTTGCGAGCGCACTTGCGTCCCGAACGAACGCATCGGCGTCTGGAAAGGCGATCGCAGACGTGTTTGCAGGTCCAACGAGGATATCGGCGTTGATGAACACGCCGCGCGCGAATGGAAACACTGCGATAAACGCTCGGACGAGATTGCCTGAGCCATTGAACGCATGCATGCTCTTGAAGTCGAGCTTGACAATCAGTGGCGGGTTCGCATCGGTCGATGTAGCATCGTAGTTGCTGTGCGTAGACAGCAGCGAAGCGAGCGATTGCATCTCGTCGAGGAACGCTGTGAGCGTAAGGTCACTGTCGGTCTGTGGCGGGTGCCCCATGACAGCAACCTGCTGTGTCTCGGACCAGATCACATCGGCTTCGACTGCGTTTACGAAGAGCGGCGCGTCTTTCGTCGGTGGCGCTGCAGTCGCTGCGCGGATTGCGGACGAGATGTCCTGCAACAACTCGTGCGAGTTCACGGCGTGCCCCCAGCGATAGTCACGCAACGTCGATGGGATCATGCTCATGTTTGCCTTGAAGATCAATTTGAGCGTTCAATTATTGTAATTGGGATGTGCAAAATAAATATTATGGACAAATATTACAACTTTGACCACCAAGTCAAATCGACACATTTGCAATCGACGGACGACGAAGATGATCGCTCACCGACATGCCTTGCTGCGTGCAGCTGCGACGTGCCTACGAAGCAGTAGCAGCGCAACCCACCAACGTGCTGGCATGCATCTTGGGCGCGCGACTGCCGAAGCTACAAAGGATTTCCTTGCCCGTAGTGGCGACGCTGGGCAACCGACTGCACGTCTGCGTGTTGGCAAGCGTGCGAGCGATGGTGTCAAGGACGCAGCGGCGTTGCACGTGAGTCGCCGTGGTGTCGGCAGCCCATATCTCTGGGCAAAGGACGTGCCGCGCATCGAAGCGAGCAAACACGCCATCTCGTCGTTCCAGAGCAACTTCTTGCAGGTACGACAGCAGGTTTGAGTGGCTGCTGGCGAACGAACGACATGAATTGAACGCTCAGTGCTGACACCACGCGCACCTTTGCTTGACTGTTTGCTACTGTCTATGCCACATAATTGTCTTCTACAGACTGTAATCAATCCGTACGTCGATACATCGCGCGACGAAGACGCCGACAAACAAGCGTACGTCGAGTCGCTCGTGTTGCAGGAGCTCGTCGAGTCGCTCGACCTCCCACGCAACGGTCTCGTGCTGTCCGCTCTTTTGACCGACGATCTTGTGCGTCCCGCAACCGGCCGTACGTCTCTCTTGCGTGTTGTTTGCAAACAGCGTTGCTGCTCATGAGCTGACGCTCTCTCCTCCCTACCTCCTCCCTCCAACAGACGCTGCAGATCAACTCGCGCCGGACGTGATCCAACGCGGCGTTCGGCGCGCTGCACAGGAATTCGACGTCGAGACGCTCGATCACGTCGTCGTGCGCATTCCAGACGCATTGCTCGCAGCGTCCACAAGCCGCGCGGACCTCCATGACGCACTCCGCCGTGCGGCACATACGCTCGAGTCGTTACAGAGCGACAACGTTCTCCAAAGCTACGGCTTTGCGCTATCTGGCAGCAACGATAGCGTCGATCGACTGGTTGAAACGGTCTTGAGCGACGTCGCAACCGAGTGCGACCACTTTGCGTCGCTCCAGCTCGACGTTGGCTTGCGCGCGACGTCGTCGCAGCTGCCGCTTTCGTCTGCTATCACGTCGTTTCGCGACGCGTTCGCGATGCTCGTGATCGCCGAGCGTCCGTTTGACGCAACGCTATCGAACGACAAGCCGCTGCAGCTCACGAGCGCTGCTGCCAGTGACGTGAGTGGCGACGACGTGGCTGTGCTGCTCCAGTCGGCGTTCAACCTTGCGCTGAGCGTCGAGCGCAAGTACGCAGACGTCATATTGCCAGCGCAAGTAGCTTCCAACTCCCACCAGCTGCCAGCAGCAGAGGACGTTGCGTGGGCCCATATCCTCGCACACCAGCACGCGCAGTTTGACAATTTAGACGAGTGGCGCTTCGTGCGTGAGACACAGTTGACGCCGCGCTTTGAAGCGACGCTCCGGACGTTCGCAGCGAGCGACGACGACGCGATCAAAGATCTCGGGTTTGCGTACGCGATCGCGTTGCGCGAGCTGCTCAAGTGTTTTACAGCGTCCGTGGAGCTGCTGGCTGCACGGCGCGCGCAGCAGCTTGTCAATGCAGCTGTGGACGTTGGCGTTGCAGATGATAGAACGACGTTGGAGGAGATTGCAGTGCGTGCAGTGCTTGCGTCTGGGGCGGACGTCGTGCTGGTGCAGGAACAACTGGGTGCACACAGCACGTTGGCGTTCGAGACTGCAGCGTATACACCCGAACAGCTTGCGCAAGTAGTGGCAGTGACCGAGTCGCTGCTCCAGGCGCCGTAGACCGTAGGCGTGTGGTTGGCAGCAGTCGATATCGACGAGAAAAGGCAGCATGGGTTCATGTTTACGTGCTTTTTGTGAATATATCGGAAAAGTTGCGGCCACTTTTGTAATTTTGCGTGTCCAAGGGGCTATTTGCTGGATTTTTGGACATGACTTGATGTTTGTATCCAATGAAACCGACAAGAAAAGACATCAGCGATTTGCTGACGTACTCAACCAGACGCAGCAGCAGTTGCAAGAGGTCGCGCACTTGTGAGACCGAGTGCGACAACTCAAGACATATCGGCACAAGCAGCACACAGATAGGTCCGACAAGCAGTGGCAGCAGCAGCAGCAGCAGCTCGTTCTCTCATACACCACTTGACATCCATTGACACCGCCACAACACGACCAGCATGACGACGCCCAATGCGCCGAGTACGCTCACGCGCGACAACATCAAATTTATTGCAATTGCGCGTGCAACGGACAAAGCGATCGTTGCGAGCTACCTTCACTCGTCGGTGCGCAAGCCGCAGGTCGACATGAGCGAGCTCGCGACGTTCAAAGAGATGCTCGCAAAGGTCATTCGTGCGCCGACGTGGAAGGCGCAAGTGACGCCGAACAACCGCCACTCGCTCGAGTGTGACCCGAACAAGTTTCACTTCACGATGAACAACGACGAGCTCGTGTTTGCAGCGATCACTGCAAAGGACTATCCGATCCGTCTTGCGTTCCAGATGATCGCTGCTGTCCAGACTGAACTCGTTCCTAAAATCGGCGCCAAAGCCTTGACGTGCAAAGAGGTGCGTCTATCAAACGATGTGTCGATTGCAGCAGCACACATGACAACTCACATGCTACATATACACAATCAGAATGGACTGGATAAGGACTGTATGAAAGCATTGCTTGCGATCGCCACGACGTTTGATGACCGCACCAAAGTCGACAAACTCTCCGAAGTCATGAATCAAGTCGATGGCGTCAAGACCGTGATGCACAACAACATCCAAGTCGTGTTGTCGAACACGGAGAAGATGGAAGTCGTCGAACAAAAGACGAACGACTTGAATGAGCAAGCGAAAGTGTTTCGCAACACGGGCCGGAAGCTCCGGAAGCACATGTGGTGGAAGAACGTGAAGCTCACGCTCATCATCGGTGTCTGCTGTGTGCTAGTGATTCTGATCATCCTTGCGGTCTCTGGTGTGTTCAAGAAGAGCAGCAGTGACACGCCGAAAACAACGACGCGCTTGCTCCGATCCGAGTGAGTTTGTGAGTTGTGAGTCACACTGTTGAGTTACGGAGCTGACGGCGGTACAAGTGATTGAAGGTGGTGGTGACGCCAGACGCCAGACGGCAACTGCTGCTTTTGCTGGTGTACATTACCAATCGACGTAGTAAGAGAGTGAGCGCCGGCCCCAGTGTGCACAAAATCGACCACCGTATCTATTTGCAACTGTGTATCTTGCTATCGATGTGTTTGCTTGAGCATGATACGCTTGATCAACCACTTGCTGCGCTCGCTGCTGTGCATCAGCAAGTGTGGCCCTCAACAGTAAAGCAATGTCATAACCGGTATTCTACCGGTACAGTATGTTATCTTTTGCATGTAACTTTAAATGAGCATATATTTTACTATTGTTGGTGCTCGCTCTGCTGAAAGCACAAGCAATCGAGATCGACGCGCGCGTGACGAGAGTCGACTGCAGACACCACCACTACTCGCACACGTACGTTGCAATGGACGGTGGCGACTACAACAACGGCGGCTACGACCAGGACGGTGGACGTCGGCGCAAACGGTCGTTCGACGATGCACCTGGCAATGGCGGTGGCGGTAGCCGTCAGGACAACTACGACCCGCGTTACGGCAACAGCGGCGGTGGCAACGGCAATGGCGGCGGTGGGTACCACAAGCGCGCACGGTACGATGACCGCAACCAAAACAACAACAACTACCGGCCGCGCGACAACTACCGCCGGGATGATGACCGCAATTACAACAACAACTACAACAATCGCCCACGCGGAGGCAATGGGCGACCATCCACTGGTCGGTACGACGATGCTGGTCGCGCCGACCGGTTTTCGTCCGGCGGCAGTGCAAGTGGTGAGAGCGACCGCGCGCGTGCGTGGCGCCTCATGAAGAAAGCCGTCGTCGAGCTCGGAGAAGCCTCGCAACTGGGCGACGACATCCGCGACACTGTCGCTTTGCGCGAGCACCTGAACGCAGCTGCGGCGCTCGTGCTCGCAGAACTCGACGCTAGCAGCGACGACAGTGCCAAGCACTCGAAGCAGCAGCACATTGCCGCGTTGCTGCTGCGCTGCGTCGGGTCGCTGGCGCACAAGACCGCGCTACTCGCCGTGCTCGTCGGCGTTGTGTACGCCAAGCAGCCAGCGTTTGGCCGCGCGATCGTCGATGCAACTGCCACAGCGCTCACGCGCGACGTTGCGTTCTTTACAACAAACAGGAGCGACGCGAGCGACCACGACGCGCTGCGTGCGAAAGGCGACGTCGCAGCGATCGCATTGCGCGTGCGGCTGCTGTTGCGGTTCATTGGTGCCCTTGGAACGACGCGCGTCGTGGCATCGAGTGATGTGATTGCGCTGCTGTCGTCGCTCCAATCGACGTGCGTCCCACTCGACTTTGTAGAGCACGACGGTGAAGCGACAAACGAAGCGACGCTCCGTGTGCGCGAAGACGCTGCTGCGTTCAAGGACTTTGTTGCGACGATCGTACTCGATACGCTAGTCCACGTACGTGTGTGTGTGTGAATGGGCGTTAAGCTGGATGTTAAGATGGGTGTGATTGGGTGTTCACTCGGTGTAAAATCAGTGTAAACAGGTGTGCACGGGTGCTAAAATGGGTCTTTGTCTTGCTTTCTACCCGTAGAGCGGCCGCGCGCTTGCAATCGACTGCAGCGACGCGTACGATGCGCTTGTCGCGCGCTGTTTTGCGTACGTTGCGTCGCGTGAAATCGAGAGCAACCCCCGACGGTCGGACGCAACGGACCATGCAACCAGTTGGCTCGTGCGGCGCGTGCGGTTGGATTTAGTGTGGGAACCTGAGACCGACGAAGAGCAGAGCGCGTTCTGCAAACGCGTCGATCCACTGGCGCTGCTGGCGGACGCTTTACGTGTTGCTCCTGCGAGTGACAATGCACCAATTCCTGGCATTGCACACCCGCAAGCGCTGTTTGCGACGCTCTTTAGTGCAAACGAACCACTTGCGCTGTCGCTGTCGCTTGCGATCGATCTCACGACCGTACGTTTTGGTTTTTGTGTAGAGTATCGTCGTGTATTTCCACTTCACTGACGCTCTTTTCTCTTTTATCCACACAGATTGACAGCCGGAAGATCCCACCGTACGCTGCACTGTTTCGGATCTTGAGCGACGATTCCGGTGCTGCGGGTGCTGCGATTGCGAACCTCCCCCTCCCAACGTACTTGGTCGCACGGAGCTACTTGCTGGACGCATTGCAGGTGCGTTTCTCTCTGTCTGTCTGTCTGTTTCTCTCTCTCTCTTTCTCTTACTAACACTCTCTATCAAACACAGACGTTTCAGCCGAAACCTGCAATGGCCGCCAAGCAGCTTTTGGCGCTGTGTACAAACTTGAATGCGCGCTTTGCCACCGACGCGTCGACACCGATCAAGAGCGAGTTTTTGCTGTTGGAGACACTGTTTGTTGCAGCGCTGACGGACGCCGCAGCGACGCCCGCGACGCTCGCGTACGACTGTGCAGTCTTGACGCACTTGATCAAAGCCGACGCGCGCGTCGTGTCGGCCGCAGTGGCGATCGTCGTGGAGCTGTTGTTTCGTGAAATGGCGTTTCTGCGCGCCGCGAGCGTCGAGCTGTTGGTCCAAATCTTCAGTTTCTTCTTGGCGAACTTTGAGTTCAAGTGGCCGTGGGCGAACTGGACGCACGTGTTGGACGCACGCGAGGACGATGCGCAGCGGCTGTTTGTCAGTGCAGTGATCGAGCGATGCGTGCGGTTGTCGTACCTCCAGCACATGCAGACAGTGCTGCCGACCGCGTTCCATATGCTCCTGCCGCCAGCGCCATTGCCGCGCATTCGTTTCCAGCGGTCGACTGTTGTCGCTGCTGCTGGTCGTGTCACAGCCACTAGCAGCAGTGACGCGTTGGTGGATGCAACTGCTGGCGCCGCGATCGACACCGAGGACGAAGCAGCAGGGACCCCAACGCCGGCGACGCGCGCGCTGTACGTTGCAATCACCACAAAGCTCCAGACGCACCCGCCAGCAGCAGCGTTTGAGAGCTGGTTGACGGAGTATGTTGTTGCGGCACGCGACGATTTAGATGTGCGCGACGTCGTCGAAGTCGTCTGGACGTGTCTCTTGGAAGCTGGTGCTGCGACGTTTACACACATGCGGCTGCTGCTCGACAAGTACGGACGTGAACTGTTTGCGTCGTCCTGTGGCGATCGTCGTCGGACGAGCGAGGAGGAGGATGCGTCGTCGTCAGCTCCACTGTCACGCGAAGACGTCGAGCTATTGGTCGTGAAGACCGTCGGGAGCGTCTGGCTCAAGTCGCCGCAGCACATTCAGTTGATCTTGCACATGATGCTCCAGCAAAAGCTTCTTCAAGCGACGACGATTGCCACGTGGCTGTTTACGCCCGACGCAGTCCAGCAGTACAGTTGGCCGTACGTCTGGGGGATTTTGCACGATACAATGGCGTTTGTCGACGCGACGATCGCCGATACGACCCGCGTGCTTGCAGCAGCAGCAGCAGCGCAATCGACGACGTTGATGTCAGGCGAGGATCACGAGGACGCAAACATGGTCGACGTCGTTGCGGTCGAAGCCGCGCGCCATCAGCTCGAGACGGAGCTGTCGCACATCCTCGTCGTGCTCTTTGAAGGGTTCAATCGCGTCGTGACGGAGCACAAGAGCACGTGCGACGCCGACGGCGTTGCGTACAAGGACAATTGGTTTGTCAGTGCGTTGGCGCAGTTGAAAGCGATCGGCGGTCGCTTCCGCTTTGCGCTCGACCGCGTCGCTGACGATCTCGCGACGCGCGTGTTTGGGACGCACTCGGCCGATCACGACGTCAAGAAAGTGTTCCAGTTCGTCTTGGACTCGTACCGCAGCAGCAGCAGCAGTAGCAGCGCATGAGTGAGGCACGTAGCAGCACGCAGCAGCAGCAACACGAAGCAGAAGGAGCGATAGCTGATCGTGCTGGAGCGACGTTGACGTGAGGCAGTGAGCATTACAACCTGCAACAATACGTTTTGATCAATACACACGATGGTTCTCACTTGGTCTCTCTTTCTTTCTCTCTCTCTTATCTCGCATACTTCGCTCTCCTACCTGCAACGCCATTTACGTCTCAGCCGTTGCAGGTGCGACTTTGCGCTTCTTGACCGCAATGACGTTCACTGGCGCTGCTGGCGCTGCTGCTGTCGTGACTGCAATCTCCTCCGCATCCGCCGTCGCTGCACCAAATCCAATCGTCGTCGTCGTCGTTGCAGCCGCTGGTGCGTTTCCAAAGCCAATCGTCGTGACGGGCGCATCGTCCATCGCATCGGCTGCACGGCGCTTCCCACGCTCGTTCTTCTGATCCTCCTCCTCGTCGACACGCGCGCTCTCGTTGATCCCGTCGACTTTTTCTTTCAATTCGACGTAAATCTCCAAATATTCGAGCAATTGCGCTTCGTCAGTCGTCAAACCCGTCGTTGCGTCTTTCGCCACTGCCGCTGCAGACGAACCACCACCTGCGACAGCATGCGACACGTGCGCACACGCAACGAACGCATCGCGCATCGTATCCATGTGCTCTGCTAGAAACAACAGCTCTTGTTTTGTGCCAGTAGCTTGCTGCTGCTTCGCTTTGCCTTTGCCACGTGGCGCTTCCGTCTCAACTGAAGTGTACGGTGGAATGCGCGCTGCGACGAACGCTTGAAGCTCCTTGCTGCACGCAGCAGCGACGCGATGGATGTTCTCGGCCATGACGTGCCCGGCAAGCACGTAGTACCGCAAGCCGTCGTCGTTGCGTTTATCGTCCTTGTCACTGTCAGCATCCGCGCCGTCAACGCCAGCGTCGTCCGCCTTGGCGTCGTGGTAGATGCACGAGATTGCGAGGCAGCAGTAGAGATCGGCGAGGAGCGTCGTGTCGCAATCGTTCGTCTGTTTCAAGATCTTCTGCCGCAGCACGAGGCTCTTTTCATAGTCGGATTTTGCTTGATCAAACACGTCGGACTCCATCCCCAAGTCCCCCAACCGCATGTAAACGCGCGCAAGTTCCTGTTCGACGGCCAATTCATTTGGATACCGCGAGTAGATCACACGAGCGACTTCGAGCATCTCCCACGCAACTTCGAGGTCATCTGCCATGTTCTTCGCATCTTGTTCTGCGTCGTTATTGGTATTGTTATTGTCGCCGTTAGTGTCGTCGTCATTGTTGGGGACAGCGACGGCGCCGCCAAACACACTTGCAGTCGCCTAAAGCGCAAGTGTGTGAGTGCGTGTTTTCGTACGATTGATAACAAGGTGAATAGAGATGGACGACGCACCTCGGCGAGCAAAAGCATCGAGTGGCCGTATTGGTAGTAGACAGGCGCAACTGCGAGCGAGTCGGATTGACTTTCGATCTCGATCCTGTTGTCGTGATGGCGTGTCGTCGTGCGCGTAGAGAGTGGTGAGCAGGTAGAATAACACGGAAAGGAAGGATCGCGCTGTAGAGGCGGCGATATGTATTCGCATTGCTGTCGTACATGGTGCGCAGGAGGTCTTCGTAGACAACGACTGCTTCCTCGAGCCGTTTCTCCTTGAGCAGCGCCTGGCCGCGCATGAAACGCGGGTCATTCTTTGTCTTCTCGATCATGCGTGCTGCGAACGCAGCATCGCTGTCGCCACTTGACGCGACGTCGCTGGCAGCAGCAGGTGCAGCGGTCTCGTTGGTTGTCGTCGATGCCATTTTGCTTTTGTGGTACAATTCGGATGCTTGTTGCGCTCCAAAAATATTCATGTCGTATTTATATATAATTTGTAAATTCACTTTATCATCGGGAGGATATACTGTTGTCCAGATAGCATGAATCACTCTACCGCTGACAATCAAGTGCGTCACTCGACACGCACCTCGGTGCAAGTTGCTGCAACTCACTAGCCGAAGGAGTACGCACACACACGCACACCTACACACAGAACAAGCAAACCGTTGAACACGACAGGCCCACTTACGTGGCGTGACGCAACGCGCGACAACACATCATGGGCGAAGTCATCCGCGTGCTGCTGCTCAACCCGGTGACGGCGACCGCGTCGCTCGTGTGTCTCCGACGGCCACTCGAGTGGACGAGCGTACTGAGCGACTTTTACCAAGTCATCATGGACACGGACGACGAGCCGGACGCCGGTCTGCTGGACCACGTCAAGGTGCTGCTCCATCCCACCAAGTCGAAGCACGAGAAAGGCGTCGTCGTACGCAAGAACGCACTCGACCGGTCGATCCGTGATGGCGATCTGCTCTCGCTTGAGAACTTCCCACTTGATGCGATCGTCCCTGGCGCTGCTGCGTCAGCAACATCATCGATCGATACACCACCGACCGGTCCACCGCCCGACTTGCTCGACATCATCGACTCGCTCGACTTTGACGCCCCCAAAGCAAATTCTGCTGCACCACCTGGTACATTGAACATCGCAACGTCGTCGTCTTCGTCCAATGGCACGAATAACAAGCGCAAAGCGAAGCGCAACCGCAGCCTCTCGTCCAAGTTTGCGCGCATCAACAAACTCGCGCAAAGTGGTTTGATCAGGTATGTTTGGCGCATTGTTGGCATGCATATTTGTATGTTATTAGTATGGCATGGATATGCATATATATATATATATTGACAGACAATCTATTTGTCTAATTTAGCGATGAGCAGAAAGTATCGTTGAAGCAATTGTTGATTGCATCGGACGACGCGACACTCCACGAAGCGTTTGAACAATTTGATGAGACGAACGACATTGGTGTGTTGTTAAATGTCCAGCAGCAACACGCCAAGCGACTTGCAACGTCTGCCGCCACTTCGTCGACTGCGTTGTTTGCTGGGTTGCCGCCATTGGCGCTCGATGCGTTTGATTTTGATTTGACGCAGAGTATCGAACATGAACTGGACGTTCTGTCGATGGCAAACCTCTCGGGCTTTAGCCTGTTGGAAGGCGAAATGGTGCGAAACGACGACCATGACGACGATAGTGCAGTCGCAGCGCCATTGTCGATCGCTGGGACGGAACCGATTCCGTTTGGGGCAAATACGTTTGCAAGTAGCAACGGTAGCACTAATAGTAACGACAGCAGCAGTCGGTTGTTCGATCCACTCGACGCACTGCTCGACGAGTCGTCGCTTGCGCTGTTGCCAATGCCGATCGGTCATGGCGGTGACCAAAACGACGACGCGTTGCCCGCTGCGTTGCCAGGTGACCTCCATGGCATGGAGGAGTGGCTTAACGACGATTAGAAACGAGCGTGTCGAAAAGCGTACGACGGAAGCCCTTGTGTATATAGCAAAGTGGCGAATGCGAATATACAGACGTGTGTGTGCGTGGTGATGGCGATTGTCTATTGTAAACGAGTCCGCTTGTACGTTCTATGGACAGCTAGTGTGGCTTGTTCCGATTACCACCCGGGTGTGTCCTTTGGTGTGAGTGGCTCTGCGCTATGGGGCGGCTTGCGCGGGTCCAGTGCCGTATCTTTCAAGTATTCCTAAATATGTGATGCATATGGATACGAGTCAGTTGCGCCACTTTACGGATAAAAACATCAAAAGACGGACGCACCGCGCGCTTGTCGTCGTCCATCATGCTTGCGCGGAGGCAGTTGTACATGTTCATCCACGTGCCCTTGCACTCGTCCGCAGTGCCGTAGCGATAGTAGTGCGTCATCTGATTACCAGGTGCTAAGTAGTGTGTGCGTGCATACAGGCAACATCGAGAGCGACACATCAATACAGAGGCGTCAGTAAGCGCGCAATGCCGACAGCATCATCCCAGCTGTGATGCATCCACCTGTACATAGCGTTACAAACACCACGACGTACTGACGCAAAAGAACGAGCGGTCGAGGAACCACTTGCATGAGAATGAGCGCTTGCCGTCCTCGCCCTCGTCACCCTGTGTGGCCTCGTGCAGGTAGCGCACGGCGCGCTCTGCGTTGTCCGCCATGCTCGCTCGCTTGAATGTACTGTGTGATTCACGTCAATCAAATTGCTCTGCCTTGCCAATCAAATATATGTGTTATCACGGATTTGCTAGGACAATGATATATTTTGGTATGTCATTTCGAATGGCTACATTGCTGCTGGCGATGCATTCACACGCGCAGTGAAGTTCCAGCCCTTAAGCTTGAGCTCATGGAGCTGGTCCTGCAGCGTCTTGGTGAGTTCGATCGTGCTCGCAAGGACGCTCTTGAGCTCCTCCTGCACCTGCGTTCGGTCTGGCGCTTTCGACGCTGCTGTGCGCTTGTTGTTTGTTGGTACTGCGCTGCTGTCGGACGAAATGACGCCGCCTGCAAACAACTCGCTGCTCGGCGAGCCAATCATGCTGCCACATGACACACGACTAGCCGATGTCGCTGTCGTTGTAATTTTCGATGCCGACCTCACACGATTGCTGTTGCTGTCGGTGCTATCGACGGCACTAGCTTTTGCAGACAACGGTCGTGGACCAATACCGACGTAGCTACTGCTAGAGCTCGAGTGCGCCATGCCAATCGGGACAGTCGCGAGCTTCTCAAACTCGCGCAGTGTCATGCGCCCAAGAGTCAAGGAGACGAACAACGTCCACAGTGTTTGATGTACAGATACGAAGTACACATGCAGCAAGAGCAAGTGTCGATAGGATATGAAAGTGCCCGACCGACACAAGCCGGTCGCCTGCTGGCGGATCCGTGAGCTTGATCGCGTGGACGCCTTCGCGGTCCTAACGCATTGAGCATTGCGGTCCACACAACACTGACACGTGTGAGCAACGAGCGATACAAGCACTGCACGACTAGCACCCGACTACCTATCTCGTACTGATGCAAGTGTAAACAGCCGCTTGCTGCCAGCGTGCGCGAGCATCTTGTTTGCTTGGTCCTGCTTGACAAATCGCCAGTAGGTCAGTGATACTACTTCAGTCAGCGTCAACTCCAAGCTTCTATAAGCACTGCACTATCCAATCACAGGCGAGCTACAGTAACGACGCACGATCTTGAGCACGATCTTCTTCTTGTACTCGGCCTCTTCGCGCAAGAGCTCCAGCTGACATCGCCCACAAAAACCGCGAAAGCGCAGATTACGTCAGGATGTTACAGCATTGTGAGTGTGCGCATAGCAGACACACAAACACACACACACCGCAAACTCGCGGTCGCGTGCTTTCTTCTTCTCTGCTGCTGCTTTGAGGTACGAGATCGACACAGCAGCAGTGCGTGGATCCGCTGCTGGTCGAGTGCCACTGCTGCTCGACAATGGTTCGACTCGTGCGCGCACGGATGGCGCAGACGCTGGTCGGAATCGACGCGTCGGTGCTGTTGTAGTCAGATAAGACGCAATCAATTAGTACGCACTCGCCGACTGGTGCAACGTAGACAAGGACAGAGAGAGGAGATCGACACGAGCAAATCGCATCACGCACCTCCCCGCATCACTCGAGGCGCTTGGTGCTGCTGGCGCGACCGCATGGTGTGCTGCTCGACTGCTACAACTCCAAATGCGTCACTGTCGCTGTCGCCATTGTCGTCTATGACCCCACCGTCGTCGTCCTCGTTGTCGTCGTTATCGAGGTCGATGCGATGCGGCACTCGCTGCGAGTCTCGTGTAAACAGCGACACACTCGCGCCAGCGCGCGGCGCTGGCTTGGCGCTCATCGGTCGCGCTCGTTGCGGTGCGCGGTTGTTCATCGTTGTAGTCGTGTATAAGGACAGCACTGTCTGTCGATCGTAGTGGCGCTTGTGGCGATTCTAATTGATTGTCCACCCTGACGACGTTTGAGCATTGCGATAGTGAGCAGCACAAACTCGGTCAAGTGTAGCAGTTGGAGCATTACAGGGACGAGCGTATTCTGTATGCAATCTTTGACTCCGAAACTATTCTACAGAATATATCATGGTAAAAATGTTTCCATGCCAACAGCGCGGCATATTATTCTTATGCACTACAACAGCACGACTTCTTAATCATATGCACTACAACGACACGGCATTTGGTTGTATGCAATTCAAGAACGCAGCTGTTGTGATAATTAGACATGCATATCACTACCTTAAGTATGCATACGAGCATCAGATTCTCAGATATATTCTCAGACGTATATGTACTCGTGTGTTGTGTACGTATAAGTAATCGACTGTTGTGTAGGTGGCGCTTGAGGAAGGCGCTGACTGCATGTAAAACGAAGGCTGCATACTGAGGCGCTGGCTGCAAGTAAAACGAAGGCTGCATGTACAGTGGCGCCGGTTGCATGTACAACGAAGGCTGCATGTACTGTGATTTGCGCGCACTCGTCACTTTGTTGGCCGCATACATGCAATAGTGAACGAAGGAAGAACGTAGCGCATGCGCCAATGCGTGTATGTACTCACTGCGGCCGCGTTCTGTTGTATCCCTCTTGCTCACTCTTTCTATTAGGTATCGTCTACTCATCGAATTACAAGCACGCACCACACAAGCACGCACACACGCAAACAACGAAAGACGAATGAATGCGGCGTTCGATTGACGTGAGAAGGAGACCTCATTCATTCGACTGCGATATCTCCCTGTCGCCTGTATGTGCTGACAGTCCCCCTTCTGTGCGTGCGTGTCGTAGGTTCCAAGCATGCGAAACGCGCATCGTGCTTACCAACGCGTGAGCGCCTCACGCTCGTCTGCGAGCTCCTGCGCGACCTTGGCGAGTGGCTCAACGTACGCGTCGAGTGGCTTCTGGATCGCTTGGATCTCCTCGGGGAGGTACGTGCGCTTCATCGAGCAGTCAGCAGCGCGGGCAATGCGGCGCGTGCGGGCCGTGTACTCGTCCTTGCTGACCCAGTGGAGCGCCTCCTGCACGGCTGGGATGTCGACGAGCGCATCGTCGTACTTGAGGCCGTACTGCGCAAACGACTTGCCGACGCTCTTCTGGTACAGACCCGCGACGCGTGCGATGACTCCGCTCATGTTGATTGTCTGGTGTTGATGGTCTCGATGCTGTGCTGTGTGTTGGCTGGCTGCTTTTGTTTTGACCAAAGAAACGAGCGGTCTCCCACAATCCTCTCCATATGAATATTCAGTAGCCCGTCCTTTAAATGAATGTTTGGATGTACCGGAATTTGTACCGCAATATGTACCGGTATTTGATTCTTTTGATGGATGAATTCGACAGATTATGCATTACTGTTCATACCGGTGGGAGATTCGATGAAAGCAAATATACTGTACTTTGTTGTACCAGTTTAGTTTGTGTTAGTGACAGTTTCGGTCGATTTGTATGGCATTTGCTCAACATTGTGTTTTGAGCGACAATTGGGGGACATTGAGACCGCTGAACAGTGCGCTTCATTTTGGTGTACTCATTTGCACGCAATCATCGAATAAGGGTTTTATATAAAGCGTGTCTGTGCCAAACCGCAGTGTTAATTTATCCACATATATTATTTTATACTCTTCTGCATCGAAGAAACTACGAGATGTATTTTTGTCAATACAATAATGACCACCTTTCCGCTTCCAGCTATTTTAAAACTGTGTCGAGGAGGAACCTTCAACTATTGCGGAACAAAAGGGTAGTTCGACGTGTTACAAATAGAAGTATACGTTTAACATGTCTCGCATATATGCACTATTTATTGTATATATTAACACAGAGGTCAATATCGTAACACATGATAGAGACGCCATATATAAGCCTATATGAATAGATCCAATTTTGCATAAAGGTAAATCGAATTTTGTGTGATGAATTACGCGAGATCACAGCTTTGCAGTGTTATCCAGTTTCCTAAAGATCCAATTTCATTGCAAATACACCAATCAAAAGAATTTAGCAAACATTTATCCTACAAACACTGACTGATAAACTAAGCTTTATGTACGTGTACGGAAATATATCGAATTAAATTTGAATTGTTTATAAGTAACTAAGACAACAAATGTATTTTAATTAAACTCGTTGTGTAGAAACCATTTTCATGTAATATATCTCTTCAGTCAGTTGGTAAGGCAAATATATATGTTAAGTGTGCCGAAAAAACGAGCTGTCTCCCATGTGTATCGATATATATATATATATATATATATATATATATATGTATATACATATAACTAGTACTCAGAATATGAGAGGCCAACTTGTGGCCCATAAAGTTATATTGGTAGCCAACAATTACAATTTATAGAGAGAGTTATGATTTTTTCTTCAATTCGCAATATGACGAGCTCTTACATCGTTAAACGTTACCAAGTGTGATACGTGCTTACTTAGTATGTGATTGAGCGTGTTGATGTGAGCTACCATACCACGGTCCTCGGTCCATTTTATACGTGATTGCGGCGCTCAACATACGCATATGCATAAGTCCGAACAACTATATGTAAGTCCATAAAAATATATAACTCAATCGACATAGTACAATAACCAGTACTGATGTTACAAAGTTTAAATAACTCACAATAGTTAGCAATTTACATCGAAGTAAACGATTTCTATTTCGAATTCTGTCGTTGTTGATTAACACCATATAATGTCACGTTTTATGATTTTGCTCACATTGATTGAACGTTTGTTTTTACCAGGGTTTTGTGACTGTTTCTGCACGCGTACTGTCAGTCACTCGTCACATCCGTAGACTCGTCTCTGGGTTCACACGTAAACTCACCCATGCACACACCCGTGAATACATCCGTGGATCATCCGCCAAAACTATGTCTTCCTCTCTTTTTTTCTCTCTCCTAACTGTGACCAAGTCAATCGCATTAGGTTGAATTTCACATAGATGTAAATATTACAATAAACCCAACTATCATTCATTTTTCATTCATTACTTCTGATCTTTCGACATTGCCGCAAGCGTGAGTATTCCACATTTACCTGGACACATTATATGTAATAGTATCGTATTCTTGACTCGTACTTTAAGGGAGCACTAATTTGATCGTTGTAAAATGGAGATTTAAGGTTAAGCCTTCGATTGACAAAGTGTTGATACATGGCTGACTTGAAGTGTAGGGTTGATGACGGACTATCATGTATGCCTGCAAAACAAATCACTACGACAATTTCGACACTGTAATGTCATACACACTTTCTACTATCTTTTCTATGCGTCTCCAGCACTTCGCAATTGTCGAGACCATTTTCGTTTATACACCCATGGTTTAACTTATTGCCTCCAAAAAGTCGAGTAACAGCTAATCGTGACGTCTCTCGTCGCATATGTATGTGTCAAATAGTTTGAGCCTCGATGCAAAGATGCCAGAGTTTATCGAACACATTTTACTGCTCGCGTAGCCATCGCCTAACTCGTTTGACCTATAGCCACCTAAGCACCGTAGTTATCTAGCGTTCCCGATGATGAGAAATAGTAACTTGTCTGACTCATAGGCATTGGCTGTCAGCGCCATGGTCACGCGGGTCTTGATCACATTGACACCTCAGATCCGTCTTCGCAACGTCTACGTTTAGTATCACCCAATTGTAGTTTCGCCAACTTGACTGCAATTACAGACGACTCTCTGGACGCCACCTCCTCATCACGCGGCATCCTTGGCCTTCAACTGGATTGACGTTAAGGTGATGCCTGGTATGAGCAGTGCCTCGCACTCATCTACCCACTCGAGCAGCGTACTCTCTAGCACTATGTACGCGACGTCTCGGAGCTTCTTCTGCTATCTGTTGCGTTATGCACTTGACGCCGCAAGATCTTACTAATATAGCTGTTTGATGGTGCCTCCGACAATCAAACTTGCGATCTAACCATTAGCAAAGTTACTCAAGTGTTTGCGTTGTGTGGATGCGGTATGCTGCTGTAGCAGCTGCTGTTGATCGAATGTTAGAGCAACGCTCTGCAATAGCTTGTCCGGCAGCAGCAGCTACTATACTAAATTTCGTGTCGTGGCGAATTGCCTTTCAAGTAACAATGTGCCATATAACGGTTTTCATGACGAAGGAGTCATTTGCACATCACCCACGTTTGCGATCATGAATAAACTGTAGAACGAGTGTCTACCAGTGACGACTTGAGTTGCAACTCAGATTAAAATTGCCTCGATTGAGAACTTCGTGTGTTGCCTCTGTTTAATCTAGTACGCATATCTTTCGTTATTAGTAGCAATATTTCGTAAATGGAAGAAACGAGTACAATAAATTATCTGGTCAACTCGTCACCCATCAATTCAATCCTTTGTATATACCATTTATGCAATCATCCGCCTTCGTAGGTGTCGGCATCACGTCGACCACTTAATCGTTGCAAAAGTAGTGCGTGCCACGCATTACGCTGTTGTTTTTCGCAATTGCGCATTTGTCCGCTTCTGTTGCGTCTATATTTTCAATCAATTCGTCCGCACCGTCATCTGCACATCGTAGCGCAGGTGATGCAACAAGATTATTGTCTCTTAGTCAGCTACGAAGTACAGCAACTACGTAGCGCTATTTCTATGTTGCTATATGTTGATTATGTTCACGATCGTCAGTTTAACAAATGTCGCGCTTGCAATACCGTAGCACAAAATCATATTTATGTTTCCGAATCGCGCATCAAGCACGGCATTACTCGTTGAGTGCCACTTTACCTAATCGATTGAGTGCACATTTGCATACGATGTGTTTGGAAGAATACACTGGATTCGTTATACATTGTTCGCCCCAATGCTTTTCTTCACTCATGTTTATCTGTGCAAGCAATATCATGCACGGTTAGATACGAGCCTAATGGCATCAGGCATAGACGTACAAGGCACACTAAATCAATGCGTCTTGTATTGAAATTGCATTTCGGACTATCCTGGGAGATATTACATGTATGTCTACTCTTCATATTTTATAGACACAGATCTTGATATCTAATGGACGCGCCGCGTGTTCATATGTGTTTGAGTCTATACCACTTCAGTAGTATTGTCTCGAGTGCTGTCTATGTGTTATGATTTGTATATTTGTTATTAGAGCATGTGCATATCGTGTACACTGGCAAAAAGGTTTCTATTACAGATATATGCATAGTCAGCCACATACCTTACACGACGTAGCCGTTTTGGCTATTTGACATAGTTATGACTATATATAAAAAACTAACATGCCCACGTCATTTTGTCACAGAAAGTGAAAGCAATAGAGAGAGAGACAGTAAGAAAAAATGACAGATGAACCTGCTAATATATCCAAGGTTGAGTTCACAATCGAGTGCAAGGGTGAGTTCGACATGATTGAATTCTTTGTTAGGTGCAAAGCATCCTGAACGATATGGTTGAAATAAAATGAGTGAATTATGATAACACGAAGTATCTATATGTAGTAAAATAACATTCTAGTCAAATGCTCATGATGTATGTTGAAAACATTGTGCTTACGAAGTATCTAAAGCTGTACGTAGGAAATGTGTAAAATGAAATACTAGGCAAAAGCTTATTATTTACGTTGAAGAAAAGTAATATTGAGGTGATTGTCATGTTTGCATTTTGTGTTCCGCTAGTATGTGTTATGTTAAAGGAATATACATATGCATTGTTGAAGCGCGTATAGCTTGTACTTTGCGAGTGTATTCACTGAAGCGATGATCTAAAAATGACATGTCGCTGTCTCTTTGCTTTAGTACACTCTTACAGGCACAATTCAAAATAATTACCAATACTATCACTGCCTGTCACATATAAACACGAGACAGTGACTTTCTTACTTACGTTATCCAAGCAGTTACAAATTTATTAATTGCAACACAAAAAACTCGCAGCCAAAAAAGAAAACGCGCACACAGACTGACGCGCGCACAGACTTAATTACAGCAGAAACATAAACTCTAGAAGCATCACGACAAACACCCCAGAAGTCTGTTGGAGCGCTTTGTGCGTGGGCCTGCAAGACCTTCAAGCCACCCAAGCTTCTGCTCATCGACACAATTACTGATTTCAGTGCTCCAGTGTCGAAAACATAGGTATAAGCAAACCCAATGACGAAGACACGCAGCATGAGGTAGGACAACACGAGCTGGAACTATTGTTGCTGCGTTGATCACCAAATGTTAGCTGGTTTTACTACCGGTTAAGACATGGCGTTAACTCTATGTAAACGGAAAAGACGCCAACACGCTCATAGAATTAACGACACACTTAAGGTCTCGCCTTCTCTGACAGTTCGTTACGAAAACTTTAATCAAGTTACAGTGTCAAACTACTCCATCGTCCACGTCGAAGCATCATCCGCCAGGACTGTTACGAATTTGCAAGAAGTGCAGCACTGCGTGATTTATCAACCCAATACAATTCAATATGATTAACAGTCTGAATGGAAGCTTCAAGGTTTATTGTACTCACCTGTGGACTTTATCAGTAATGAAGCGTATGCTGAAAGAAATCACTAAAATATATAAACAATTGCATAAACAGCAAACACAACGAGATTGACAATGCCAGATTTGTATGATAAATGACACGGCGGAGCAGCCTTAATGTATTGATTCGACTTCGCCTGGTGAACTCGGCGCTGATTTTCGTAAACGGAAAGTATGGTTAGCGACGACTCTCTTTTGTGCATGGGTTGACCGTTGCAATGACAAAATGAAGTGCAAAACTCGACGCAAGCTGCAGTAGGTAGTCATTACATCGACTCGTTGTATCGACGAGGACCTCTCAAACATGTCACTAGAGTTTTTACGACCGAGCACGACGCCCCACTTGCAAACACATTATACAGGAAATGCTTATTCATGTATGAGTCAGATGACCAAGATTCGTACTGCATTCATCGCGAAGAAAACAAAGGAATTATTAGCGAGAAGGATAATCGGAGAGTACATTGGCGAGCAAGAAAAACGGATAGGGTGGAAGAACGACACTCGCCCTAATCTCAAAATCTGCTGGCGCTTGCTAAGAATGTCTTACTGCTTGCTGCAGATATTGCAAAAAGCTGCGTCATGGGTCACTTTCGAATGTTGCGATGCAATTGCTATTAAATTTGTTGTTTTCCCGTCGGTTTTGCAATATACAAATTAGAATGCTGCATGTATACAAATTATAGTGTTTGATTACGTAGTTTGTAGCAGCAGACTTAATTATAATATTGGTAGCTTTATCCGCAAATTGTAATTGTTGCATGTAGAACATATACGTATCCGCATTCTCCGATTATTTCATCGCATGCAAAAACTTCTTAACAGGCTGTTTACATTTGTTGCTAAAAATATAGTAATTGCATAAAATGCAATTGCAATACCGTGGTAGATGATTTGTACCTCTATACACAGAAGTACTTGTGGGGATACAAAGTAGCCATCCTAATTATGACTTTATAGCTTATGTTCTTAGTGTTTAGTAACGACTGTCAATTTCTGATTTATTCCTGAATCCTGAGCAAATATATATTGGCAAATTGATTGCTCTGCTCGTCAAAATGCATTAAATGAAATGTAGCACATCCATGTTTGCAGCGTAAGTGGTAATGGATGCTTCAGATTTCTTAGCAGGAACTATGCTTTATATATGTTAATGATGAACGAGCTAACAATTGTGTCAAATATGCAATCCACGGAACATATCGCATCCATGAGAATGTAACGTTTTTGCAGATCACTGCCCAGAAGCAGCATGAACTGACGCACATGAGAGGAGATGAGCAAATGACATATATTGGTACTGTAGCAGAAAAGAACGCACTTGTGCGTGTTTGTTTAACAGTGTTTTGCGACGATCGTGACAACTGGCGGTCGTTATCTAGTGCAAAACATGCAGGGTTTTGAGAAGAAGCAGTCTAGAGCAAATCGAACGTTGGCCTATGCCAGCCATGATCAATACTGCTGGATGTCTCCTTTATGGACTGCTCCGCCGCAAGCAATGTTGCAATCCTCAATGGGGTAATTGACAAAACCGTCATTCTCAATAGCAAAGTGACAAAACCTGAGCAATGTGACAAAACCAGCATACTTAGAAGTGCCAATTGACAATATCCTCACTTTGTCAAAAGGAGCATACTGATTCGACTACCTCCTCAAATGACAACATGTGCAGGGTCAAATGTACAGCCGGGAAAATCAGTCAACTAAGCGCATACCTTTGCCACTCTCACCATATCACCAAAAGGCATGCACCACAACCGCTTGGCTACTTGTGCGCCTCGCCGTACGTGATGCTCATGATGCACTTGCGCTTCTACTGGCATCTAACAAAAGCTACAAAACAAGCTGACGTCGTGGTCTTATACATACGTGCAATCACACTCGTGATCACTCAACGCATGCATGCGTGCCCAGACGTGCACACACACAAGCCACTCTTGCTGTCATGACGGCGTTTATGCTTGACTGGTGTATGCAGTCGCGTGCACATTGCCAAACTTATTTGCTCTCCACGAATGTGGCAACAACGGTGCAAATGACTACTAGTACTGCACTCTTTCGCTCGTGTTAATGTTGCTTCATGCACGTGTATGCTTCTCGACTTGAGTATCGCGTCGGCAATTTGCTAGTCATGTGTCAAAATGATGAAACAAATGCTGAAGTAGCACGGCAATGCCACTTCATTCGATGAAGTAGCGGAAATATGACATTTCTTGCATACCTACGAAATTGTGACAAAAACGGAATACTGAGCGGATTATGTCACTAAATTGCCTGAATATGCTGCAATTGTCAGTTTGTATATCAAAATATGCCGGTTTTGTCATTTCCCGCGAAGATTATCAATGTACAATTGCGGCGGAGATTTGATTTGTTGTTTTACAGAATTTTGTCAGTACAACACAAGTACTCGTCACAATCGAATGTGCGAATCATTGATCAAGTGCGATAGAGAGCGTCAAAACGTGATGTGCCAAGAGAAAGAGCACCCATTCAAGTTCGCTCATGCTGTTTGCGTGGACTTGTGTGCCGCCGATGCCAACAATGCAAGCAGGCACCGCTTCGCAGCGGCAGTGGTCATTCCCCAATCGACTCGGCCCCGCTCACGACGAACTACGCAGCTCATCGTCTCCCGCTACCTGCCGCTCGCCTCTCCTGCAACACGAGCGCGTCATGGCGATCGACACACAGACACCAACATCTGCGGCAATCGCACCGCACCGGTTCGCAAAGGTGCCACACCTATGGGCACTCGGTGTCGGCGCTGTGATCAGTGGCGACTTCTTCGGGTGGCAAGCAGCGCTCGTCGCAGGCTTTGATGGACTCCTCGTAATTTTGGCAATCGTCACGGTGCTGTACGTCCTACTATCGTTCTCGATCGCCGAGCTGTCGACAACACTACCAGCCGGCGGCGGGCCGTACATCTTTGCACTCCACGGCATCGGTCCAACTGCAGCGTTCTTTGCAGGCTTGGCCGAGAGCTTGAAGGTCGTCGTCACGTGCGCAGTCGTCGTCACGGGCATCGGATCGTACTTGAATCAACTCTTGGGCCTGGGCGAGAGCTACGCGCCGCTGTGGTGGATCCTGTTTTACGTCCTGTTTGTGATCTTGAACGTCCTCGGCATCGAACTGTCGTTCCGGATCCAGCTCGTCACGACGCTACTGTCCGTTGCCTTGTTGCTCGTGTTCTACGTCGCTGCGATTCCGCAGATCTCGTACAGCAAATGGGTCGTCGATCAAGACTGGCAGTTCCCAGCGGGCGTCGATGGGATGATCAAAGGATTGTCGTTCGCGCTGTGGTTCTACCTCGGCATCGAGGAGCTTCCGTTGGCGGTGGAAGACACGATCGAGCCGGAGAAGAACATGCCACGCGGTCTCATGTCGTCGATCGCAACGCTCGTTGTGCTCTCGTTCTGTACCGTCGTGTTCAACTCAATGATCGAACCTGGCGCAGCAACGATCGCCGCGAGCGGGTCACCACTCCTCGATGGCTACAAGAGCGTGTTTGGCGACAACAGTACGACTGCAGCGTTCACGTGGCTCTTGATCGTCGGACTGATCTGTAGCTTCCACTCGTTCATCTACTGCATGGGCCGTTTGTTACTTGCGATCGCGCGCGACGGGTTCTTCCCGTCAGCGCTCACGCGACTATCGTCACGTGGGACCGCGTACGTTGCGTTGATAGCCGGCAGTTCGTTGGGCCTTGCAGCAGCGCTCTTGCTGCACTTTATCATCGGCGACGTCCGCTTGGGGTCCGTGTTGATCAACTTGGCGCTCATTGGCGCCCTCGTGTCGTACGCATTCCAGCTCGTTGCGTTTGTGCGCTTGCGCGTCATCGAGCCGGACCGCGTGCGGCCGTACCGCTCGCCATTTGGCGTCGCAGGGGCTGTCGTGTGCTTGGCACTGTGTGCACTCGCGTTGTTCTCGATCATCTACAGTGGCGTCCAGTCGACGGACTTTTTAGCGTCGGTCGTCGGCGGCGTCGTGATCTTTGCACTTGGCGGTTTGTACTTTGTGCGCGTCGTGCAGCCACGCGTGAAGCTGCTGGGAGCCAAAGCGACGATGCGCGATCCGTTGTTGAGCGCGAGTGACGTCGCGCACAAGATTTGAGGGTTTGTACGAGAGAGAGAGAGAGAGAGAGAGAGAGAGCTTAGTAGGTCAGTGTGAGTGTGGATGTGAGTGGATAGTGTAGGGTACGATCGCATATCGAGACCATATTGTACGAATGAATGATGGATCAAGACGATGTCGTGTGCTTTGGCGATTACGTGCTTGTATGTAGTAAAGAGATAAAGCGTGTGAACTGTGTAACTGCTGGCTCGTGACAGTGTTGGGGTTTTCTCTCGACAATGCTGATGTGCTCGACAGAGTTGGGGATCCTCCAAGCTAGAAGAACGACTGGAGGAACTGCCGTGCAGTGCTGCGTGGCGCAGTCGATGCACTCGTTGGCGACAACACGGTCGATGCTGCCAACGCCGACGAGGACGTGGATGGTCCGACTATCGACGCATTCGATTGGGTCGGATTGCTGCGGCTGAACGGTGAAGTCGATGTCTGCGCGCTTTGATCTGCGCTGGAGCTACGACTCGGTCGCGCAGCCGCCGCTGCCGCAGCAACCGCCGCAGCGTTGTTACTGCTGCTTTGTTGCGTCCAGAACGCGTCGTAGATGATCTTGGCGTGCTTGTCGGCGCCGAGCAGGAGGTGCTGCACGCGATCGCGCTGCGTCTCTTCGAGGAACCCGAGGAGCTTCTGGAGACAGTAGAACGTCCGTGCGTCGTTGTTCGCGCCAATCCCCGTCGCCATCGACAGCCCTGCGACCGCACTACCCTTCGTTCGACTGCCGCCGGCACTGTTATTGGCACCGGCGTTATTGCGGCTGCTGCGGGGTAAGAAGTCCTGCTGGCGCCACTCGATGACGCGCGGCAGTGCAATGACGCGCTCGACAACGTCGGCCCGCAGCTCGCGTGCGAGGAAGAGCGTGCACACCGCATTGAGCTGTTCGTGGATCTGCGGTGTTGCGTCATAGGCGCGCATGACGTACGTCCCAGGGCTGCAGTTCATCTGCAATGCAAACGTCGTGCGAAAGTCGGCGTGCGGGATCGCCAGGTGCGCTGGCGGCAACGGCACGGCGCTCACATCGCCTGCACTCGCAGCACCGCTCGTACCGCCAGCACTGCTACTACTGACGCTGCTGCTCTTTGCAAGCGCCAAAAATTTGCGCGCACTGCTACTCGCACCGAGTCGACTACTGCCAGTCGTCATGCTACTGCTTGCACCGTTATTGACGCGGAGCAGTTCGCGCTCAATGACGCCGAGTGTCACGCGCATCTGCACGTGTGGTGCGTGACCCAGCACGTAGCACGGCACGCTCTGCATCTTCTTCCACTCGAACGCGGTCGACGGTGCGCCAAACACGAGCGTCGCGTGAATAAACAGCACGTGGTACAGATTCAGCGCGAACGCGAGCTTCTCTGGATGCGAGAACGGCAGCGCAGCGCTTGGTGCCATGATTGCTGCGCTACTACCGAGGGAATCGACGTGACTGGCGTTGATTGCTGTCGTGGTAGTTACTGGTAGCACGACAACTGTGTCGTGGCTATCGGGTAGCACCATGTCGGCGAGCTGCTCGACTGCATCAAGAAAAGCGAGCACGTCTTCCACGCGCCGGTCGCGTGCGTCCATTTCGTACACTGCGATTCCTTTGCGCAACGCATCTTGCACGAGCACCAGTGGCGATGTGGATGATGCGCAATTCATACCAGCGCCAGTGTTTGCGCTCACATTGCTGCCGCTATGAAGCGACCCACTTGCACCAAATCGCGTGAGCACGTTGCGATGGTTCAAACACAATGGCAGCGCCTGCGTCTCGAACGTACGGGGTGGAGAGACGCACCCACCGGGCTTGCCACGCAGTAACGCAATCTGGTTCAGCGACGCGACGAACTGCTGCCGCGCCGTGCTCGAAGCAACAAACACTGTTACGATCTCGCACATGAGATGCAGCTCGACGCAATGCCAGTCAGCAGCGGCATTGCGGGGCGGCGCCGCATAATTTGCAACACTGTCGGCACTGTTGCGATCGTCGTCGTCGTCGTCGTCAGACTGTGGGCAGAGCACGTGCGGTGCGTCGACTGCGTGGACGCGCAGGACGTCTTCGATCGCGATCGTCTTGCACGCACGCACCGAGTATGACCGAAAGAAGAGTACGTCGCTCGTTGTGAGCATGAGCCACTCCTGCCGCAGCATCTGTGGCGTGAGCACGCGGTACACGCCGCACTCGCAGATGATGTCCATGCGCTCGCGCTTGGCTTGCGTGAGTTGAATCCCAATATCCTGCGACGCACGGACACGCGGCAATGGACCCGACGACTTGAGGCAGTGAAACAGCATCGCACGCTTAAGCGTATCGAGGCGATGTTGCTGTCGACTTAACGTCGCGCTCTCGGTTGCCAGTGCGAGCGACGCAGCAGCACCTATGTCGTCGTCGCTGCCGGTGGTGGACGCGATTTGCTGCAGCGCAGCTGCGAGTGCACGCGACTCGGTCGTGATCGTCTCGTACAAAAACTCGCGCGACTCGACGAGGAGCTTCCGGAATTCGTCGTCGTGACTGCGACTCGACGTTGCAGTGCTGTTGCTACTTCTCGAGGCGCTACTATTACTGCGGCCCCGCACTGGCTCGCTCGTGTCGACGTCCGTGTCGCGAAGCAACAGCAGTGCGTTCTTGATCGTCGCAGCGCTGCGGACGACCGTGTATCGATGCACGACAGGCGCGCAAAAACCAGCAGCGACGTGTGGCGATTGCGATGGTGACGGCTGTGGCTGGTGGGACTCTTCGACGTTGAAGAGGTACGAGACTTTGCGGTTGCCTGCAACGCGGTCGACCTGCTCGATCCACATGGGTAGGTCGAACTTGAGATTGCGCAGCGCCTGTTCGTGCGCGACAAGCGTCTTCGGCAGCGTCTCGGCGCTCAACGCACTGTCGTCGTCGCTGTCACCGTCGTCATTCGCGCCACTCTTGTCATCGCTGTCGGATCGTCGATCCAAGTCCAGCGCCTGCTGCTGCTGGTCATCGACATGGAACAATGCACTCCGCAAACTCGATGCTGTTGGTGAGCAGACGACAGTTGGCACTGCAGCGACCGCTCTCGAGCTGCTACTGCTGATGTTCGAGACACTGGATGGGCTTTGCAGAGGTATGAGTGACGGGTACGCGTTCGGCCCACCGCGTGTGCGCCTGGCGTCTTCGTTATAGTGCACGGAAAAGCAAAAGAGGTACTCCTTTGCTTCGCTCGAATGCACGACCTGCTGCAGCGCGGCACTGCTGCTGTTGACGCTACTTGTTGCCGGTGCTGACGCCGTCACGACCATCGGCGTTGGTGCCATGTACGCAGCGAGGCGAATTGGCTGCTCGCCAACGAGCTTCTTGAGCGGGATCTCCGGTAGCCCGGGGACGTTGACGATCTGCCACTGCGCCAAGTCGGCGTAAACCGTGTAGAACTGAAACGTGTAGACGCGGTCGAGCGCAAAGCTCTTGGGAGTAGTGTCGCTGCTGCGCATGCGTAGGTCGCGTTGCTGCGGCGTCTCGCCAAAGTTCTCGATTCCGAGCATCGGCGGCCGTTGTGTTGACGGAGACGATCCATTGGCGTTCATTGGCGTCTCGACAATTTCGTCTGCGCACTCGTAGAGTGGGAACGCAGCGTGTGGGAGCTCATCGCTCGCGGCTGCGTCGTCGCCACCAAACGCAATGTGGACGTTTCGTGCAGTCTTTCTCATGATCGCAGCAAGCACGTCAATGAGCTTACGGGTCCAAAACCCAACGACGAGTGGCGACACAATCTCGGTCGCGACATACAGTGTGGTCGATGCTGGCGGTATGCGCTTGAACTGACCCTGCACTTGTACCCAAAGCGTGCGTTTGCGGCCGTTGAACAAGTGACTCCAGTTGCTGCGCGGCAGCTCGCGCTTGCTGTTCGTCCCCATTCCAGTCGCATTGCTGATGCTGTTGGCTCCAGTGCCAGTAGAGTTACGGACTAGAAAGAGTAGCTGACCTTTGAACAGCTCATTCTCAAACGCAATCGGCTCCTTGCTATTCACGCACATGCTCTTGGCGGTGCTTCTTGCGCCAGAGGTCGACTCTTCGCTCACTAGCTTGAGCTGTGGAAGCTCCGTCGCAATAGCCGGCTGCAGTGGCGTCGGACCAAGCAGCGGAACACTGGTTGGTGCAGCTTGCCGCGATTCATTTGCGCTGTTGCTGTTCTGCGCAGCTAGCGAGGGAGTCTTCGCGATACGAGGCGAAAGTACTGACGCACTCGAGCTTGTACTGCTGACAGCTGTGCGAGAGGTACTACGGTGGCTCCCAGCGACGACGAGGTAGTAGAAAGACAAAGTAAAGCCGCCGACGAGACAGAGTACCTTGGCGCTCGTGACGTCATGTGACGGGAACATGAGTTCAAGCGCCCAGTTCATCCACTCGTGCACTTGCGTAATAGCGCGAGTACTACCGACGCTGAGCTCGAGTACGACAAACAAACTCAAGATCGCAAATGAGATTTGCACTGCACGCAAGCGTCTGTGGCGTCGTTCGATCTGCGCTGCGCTCCGCAGCTCCGCGCGCACAATGTCGTCGACATCCGACAGCGACGGCGCGTAGTGTGGCTTTGTCATCCGTGCATTCTTGTGTGCAGTAGTCGTCCGCGGCGACGCTGCTACTGCGCTCGAAGATGCTCGCGTCCGGCGTGGTGTCGCCATGCTGAGCTACTACAATACCAGCTTTTTTAGCTCATCATGATCGCTAAACGACGTTTCATGATTGTCTGCATTTACCGATATAAACGGTATGCGACTTTGCTTCTGTATGTGCTAAAATACCCAACACAACATATTCGGTTCATGGTCGCTACTGTATACCGGTATATCTCATTACCCTACAACCTTGTGATGTGCATCATAAGGCGACTATTATTGATAGTGTCTCGCTCTCACTGGACGTCATTGATCGCTTGCTCCAATACGTCGATGTATCGTGGATGCAAGTGCGTCCCGTCGAGCGCAAACGCAGGTCGGAGCTGCCGCTCTTCCTCTCTCTCTTTACCAGTGGGCGTGTCGAGCAATCCGTCAAAGCAGTTGAGCCACGTGCAGAACGCATTGCACGCACGCACGCGCCGTTCAAAGATGCGGTTGTACGCTGTCACGAGGTGGCGCGTCTCGGGTAGCACCGGCACGACAGGATGGACGAACGCCTGGAAACCAAACTGCTGCACGGCATCGCGCAGTGCATCCAAGAAGATCGCGATCGTCGCCTCCATGCCCTGTTCGATTGTCTGAGCTCTCAAAACAACCACCACCAAGCGTCAGTGCCAGCTCTATAGCATCGACATACTAGGATGGACGGACGATGACACGGCGCTTTTCTACTTATCCACATAGGCATCGCACCTCGTACTTGCCCTTCTCAACAGCAACGAGGATGCCTTCACGGCAGTCGATCTCGCCAAACACAAATACGACGTGTGCATTCCGTGGCAGCGCACGCATCACAGCCCAAAAGTTTGCTTTCGGGTAAAACACTGCATCGCGCCGCAGGTGCCAATGCTTGAGACCAGTAACGAGCGCTGGCCGTAAGACCACGCGCGTTTGCTGCACACGCACCTCGCGCCACGCAGTTGCTAGCGTGTGCGAGTCGCCACAGACAAACCACTCGGTTCCATCGTTCGTATCGTTGCTATTGCTCTCCCTATGACTATTGTTATCGCTAGTAGTAGGGAAGAAGCGGTGTGGGATCGACAGCAGCTGTGCAATGCACACGTAGTACGCTTGTTCGTTCCGGATCGACGTGCGATGGAGTGATCGATCAGCGCGAATAGGCTCCAAGAGACCCACCAAGCGCGGTAATATTGCGAGGCGACCTGTGAGGAACAGGATCTGCGCGCATTCCGAGCAACCAGCAGCGTTAAAAACGCTGAGCTTGGTCTGCGACACGTCAGTGGCTATACAACAACGACCAGCGAATGCACCTTGACGGCCGTGAAGAAACACGCGAGCAAGTCCAGTTCGTCAGGTGAAAGCTCCTCACTTCTGTCTGGCACGATAGACGTCTTTGTAGCAGTAGCAGCAACAGCATCATTCGATAGCGACGGTGGCCATTGAACACCGTTGCAATATACTTTTGCGTGACCTGTCGCGTCGTCACCTGTGACAACCCAGTCGATGCGCCAGCGTGCGTCCATGCGCTCGACGCCTGGGACAGCGCAGTCTCGCCACGTGCTTTTATCAAGTGCGTCTGCAAACGTACCGGCTCGCAAGTCGTCAGTGACTGCAAGCGCTGGGTTGCGGCGGAAAAACGCATACAGGACGTCGAGTGCTGCTGCGTTTGCATGCGTTGCTTCGAGCGCATGCGCGTGGTTGAGTGCGTATGATGCACTCGCATCGTTGCCAACGAGTGTCTGTTCAAAGCACGCAATGCTGGCGTCCAACACACCATGATCTTTCAAGATCGTTGCAATGAACGCGTACGCAGCTGCAGCGCCTGGTCCAATGGGTGGCACGGCCGCCTGGAGGAGTCGCATGCCGTCACTTCCGCTTACAAACGCTGCGAGCTGTCGACGCACGACGCGGTCGTCGGAACGACTCACGAGGACGTGCAGCAGCATCTGCAACGCCTCACTGCGTTTCCCACGCTCAAACGCAATTTGCGCGTACAGCAGCAGCGCGTCCAAGTTTACGAGCGGATCTTGCAGATCCGGCAGCAAGCGCGTGAGCAGTGCGATCGCAGCGTCCTGGCGCTCGGACGACGCCCTGTGCAGGCGGTAGAGTGCATGCGCTTGAAGGAGTGCAACGCGCGTCTCGAGCATAGTGCACGCCGCTGCTGGCAGCAGCACTGCCAGGTTAACAGCGCCATCATCGTTAATCTTGTTTGTCGGACGCAGCGCCTGCTGAAGCTCGCCATTCATCGTGAGTGATTCACGGAAGCGCTTGCGTTCAAACTCGCACTGTGCGATCTTGAGCGCACACTCGAGCACGAGCGCTGCGTGTTGCTGGTTAGCACTACTGCTGCTTGCGCTCGTGCTTTTGTAGTATCGGTGATGCTGCCAGCACGGTCGGTACCAGCGATCGATTGCGACAGCAAAGCGCTTGTTCGCTGCCTCAATGTCGCCCATTGCAACGAGCGCTTGCGCGTTGTGTGGGTCGCTCGGCAGCACGAGCGTCGTATAGAGCTGCGCGGCCATGCGGTACTTGCGCTGCTGCATCAAGTTCGCACCGAGATCGAGCAGCTCGTGAGCAGTTTGCGGGAATCGTGTCTGCGTATCACTAGCACGGCTGAATGAACCTGTCGATTGGTGCTGCGGTGGGTATTTGGAGGCAGTGCTACCTACAGTAGCGAATGACTGTGAACATGCCGCTATAGCAGCGACAGCAACTGGCACAGATCGTGCCAGAGCGTTTGGCTGCTGCTGCACGAACACGAGTTCAAAGTGAAATGCACTGTCGCCAGCGTTGTCGAATTCATCGGCTGCTTGCAAAAACCGTTTGAGTTGCTTTTGCGCTCGTGAGTCATGCTCGAGATGCTGGCGCGTTGCGCTGTCTTGTTCGCGCTCGGTGAACACATGGATGTTTGCAAGCGACAGTGCCGCTGCGCTGCGGTGCCTCTTTGTATGGGCACTGCAGCATGCACGCAACACATCGTCGATCGTCGCGAGCGAATGCGATGAGAGTGTCACACGTGTTGTAAACACACGCGGCGTCGTTGTTGTATCGTTGACGTTACCACTGCCTCGTACGGCCTCTTCGACGTGAACGTAGATCTTCATGCAAAAGCTCTTTGGCGCACGACTTGAGTTGCTTAGCTTTGCAGTTAGGTACATTCCACGACGTTTCACAGATCGAGTGTACCCGAATTGGGGTACGGTGTACCACACTACATACCAAAAACAGATCTTTTACCATTTTATCGCTGAAACAAATCTTTTGATGTGGCACAAATCAAAGCGACGTTTGCACATACACAACAACAACAGCGACAACGACAGCTCTGGCGACACGATGGCAGTAGCTGCAATCCTTGTCGCTGCTGCTGCGGCGACGAGCACATGGAACACGCATCGCAACAGCCTCGTGTGGGACGACCGCGCAGCGATTGTCGCAAACAACGACGTGCGCGGCACGCATTCGCTACTCGAGGTGTTCACACACGATTTCTGGGGCACGCCGATCCGGTCAATCGACAGCCACAAGAGCTACCGACCGCTCACGGTGCTCTCGTTCCGCCTCAATCATGCGCTTGCAGGCGGTGTGTACGCACACCACTTCCACGCAACGAACGCTATCGTGCACGTCGGCTGCGCGCTGCTTGTGTGGCGCGTCGCAGGCGCACTCTTTCGCAAATTTGATGCCACTGACCAAGCGTCCAGTGATAGCGCGCAGGACTCTATTAATGTCCGTGACGCCAGTGCATTCACGCGCCTTGGGGCAGTGCTTGCTGGACTCGTCTTTGCTGTTCACCCGATCCATAGCGACGTTGTCGCAAGCATCGTCGGTCGCGCCGACCTGCTCTGTACGCTACTGTCGCTGCTAGCGTTCTGGTGGTACATGCGCGCAGTCGAGCAACCAGCACACACCAAGTGGCGCGCATTTGTTGCAGCACTCGCATTCGCAGTCGCAGGTGCGCGTCGCCTACTGTTTTACTACGACATACATTCACAGTCTCTTGACTAACGCATACATACGCTCGTCGTTCCACTAGCGAGTCTATGCAAAGAGCTGGGGTTCACAACGCTCGGGCTCTTTCTCGCTTACGACGTTATCGTCCAGATTTTTATGCGTGCTCGTCGACAGCATACAACCAGCGCCACAACTAATGCTTTAGAGGACGTCTCAGCCTCGGCTGCTGCTTTCCGTACGCGCGCCGCGACGCTGACCATCGTGACGTTCACGCTCACTGCACTGCGCGTGTGGATCAACGGTCCGCATCGCCAACGGCAGTGGAACGTACTCGCAAATGACGTCGCAGCTCAGCACGCCCAGCAAACGCGCTTGCTCTCGTACGCACACGTCCACGCATGGTACCTCTACAAACTGTTATGGCCGCGCGCACTATGCTTTGACTATGGCTTCCAGACCGTCCCACTCGTGACGACGCTTGCAGATGTTGCAAATCTGTATACGCTCGCTGCGTACGCACTGGTCGCGTGCGGCGTCGCTGTTGGCGCGCGCACAGTCGATCACTCGCCCGTGCTGATGTGCATAGCATTCGGTGTGATTCCATTCATCCCAGCGTCGAACGCGCTGTTCCCTGTCGGGACAGTCGTCGCCGAGCGGCTGCTGTACCTCCCAAGCGTTGGCTATAGTCTTCTTGTCGGTTACGTGCTTGCAACAGCACTCTGTATTGCATATCGCCATGGTGCGCCGTCGACAGACGACAACGAGGAGGATCGCACGGAGCCTCACAAGCACTTGTTGGAAGCAACATTAAAGCCACAACGACGTACATTTTTTCGCTGGTGCTACTCGCTCATGACGCTCTCGACACTCGCGCTCGTTGTCAGCGGCTGCTATCGCACACAAGTGCGCAACGCCGAGTGGCGCGACGAAGCGACGCTCTTTCGTGCCGCGCTGCACGTTGCGCCAACGAACGCGAAAGTGCTGTCGAACGTCGCCAAGACGCTGTTGGGACACGACAATGCGATGGCCGTGACGCTTGCGCGCATGGCAGCGACGCTCGTGCCGCAGCAGACCGAGGCGCATACGAACGTCGGACTTGCACACTGGCACTTGCGCAACACGCTCTTTGCAGCGCGTCACCTCTTCAAATCGGCGTGGTTTAGCACGAACAGCGAGTTCCAGGTACACTTCGGCGGCTTAGCATATTAGTATACGAGATAGTGCACCAACATCATTCGATTTAGATGGACGGACAATCGTGATGTGCTGACACTGACGTCAATGCTGCTCGGTGTGCTTTAACCGACAGGGCAAAGGCTACGCTGGCTCAGCGCTCCTCGACCATTGGCTTGCATTGCATGGCGTCGCGGAGACGCAGATCTACACTATGCGCGACGCATTCACTGCATCACCGACGATCCGCATGGCGCAAGCGCTACTGGACGCTGCGATCCGCGACGGGAGCTTCCAGCCGATTCACTTTTACACGCGCGCGCGACTCGCATACATGGCGAACGAGCCAGCTGCTGCGGTGGCGTTCTGTCACATGGCGCTACGGGCAAACGCTCGGGTGTTGTCGCGCACGATCATCGACAGGGAGTTGGTCATGTCTCCTGGTCAGATCCATAATCTGATCGTGATCACGTGGATGGGGCAAGGCCCACAACAGTATGCACAAGCACTCCAAGCTGTTGCTGCTGGTATAGATGCTGCGCCGCACGATCTGGAGCTGCGTGCGAACGCCGTGATGCTGCACGCCGAGCTACAGGACGGCGACAGGGCATTGCACCACTTGCAGGCATTGCTGGCGCTTGCGACGAGCAAACGTGCGATGCAGGCGCTGGCGCTTGCTGCAAATGCAATGACGTTGCTGGAGCGCTGGGACGACGCGCGTGTGTGTCAACAGCGACTGAAGCAGCTCCAAGTTGCTGCGGATACATCATCGACGGATGGCAGTTTAGTAACCGAACCGTTTGTACCACTGACGATGCCGTAGAACGTGACAAGATAGCTGAGCTCAAATCAAACAGCAACATAGCATCACAGACAAGGTACACATGATAGCAAACTCAGTTTCTCGTAGCTGCGTCGACGCTGTCTCGAAACTCAAAAGCCTACGCGGGTGTTTCGAATCGCGATGTGTCAAACTCATTCCGTTTACTGTAGTCCGAGCTATTCGATCTAGGCATCCATCCACTCACTCGATGAGGCAGTCCAATCTGTAGATGCGAAA
>JAADXH010000051.1:0-52797 GCA_023337595.1 Globisporangium camurandrum
AGAGAGAGAGAGAGAGAGAGAGTGTCAGGTATACTTGAACAATTACACAAAGTAACGCTTGAAAACGTACGAGAAGGTGGCCGCACATGCTGTTGCCCATGATCCCAGTGCCAATCCACCCGACGCTGCGAGTGATGCATAGAAAGTACGACAAACGCATCGACAGCGTCAGTATGTTTGTGTCGTTGATTTCACATGCGCAGTATTTGGATTTACGCGTGCATTCGTACCGAAGCTTCGTGCGCGACGCATTCAGATCGTCAAGTGCTGGCGCATGGATCGCTGCTGCTGTTGGTTGGACACAAACAACAAGAGACACACGACGTCAGTACTAGACACACAAAACTGGCTCTCTCACACACTCTCCAAGCAACGTACGCGAAGACTTGAGTGCGTGGTCGTCCAGCGCCTGCGCTTCCACAGGCATCAAGTCGCTGCTTAGGGGCGACGCTGGCGTAGGCGCAGCAGCAATCGCACCTTCTTCCTTGACGCGCTGCTGTTGCATCGTCGCACCCGGCACGAGGAGCTCGTCGTCGATCACGACGCGGCTCTCCGAATACGACTTGAACAAGTGCTCACTCAAGCGATGGTTGTGCTTGTTGATCTGCGCGACGACGCGCACGACGTAGTTATTCTTCCCACTGCCCTCACCCGGCTTGCGCTCCGAGATGCACGCGCGGATCATTGCAGGGCAGCCCATGTAGCGGTAGTGCTGGCGCGGCCGCTTGCCCTTACCGCGTGGCTTCGTCTTGACGCCGTGCGTGCACAAGTAGAGTTTCTTGACAAACCCGACGCTCTCGTCGATCGGTTCCTTTTGGCTATTGCGCTTCGCTGCGCGGCTGTTCACGGCCTTCGCCGAGTCCGACGTGCGCAGCCGCATCGGCTGGTGCGTCGCGACGCAGTACTCGTCCATCGCGCGATGGAAGTCCTCCCACGACTCGAACGCCTGTTCCATGCCAGCGCATTGGACGAGCGACCCGTCATCGTCGGCAATCGCCATGAGCCGCGACGGATCGTCGTCGTCTGCGTCGTCGTCATGCTCCTCGCCATCGACGTCCTCGTCGTCATCGAATTCGTGGTCCTCCGAGTCACTGTCGCGCTTGCGCTCGGCGACCAGGTCAGCGTACGTTTGCTGCGTCTGCAACGCGTGCAGCGCCTCGCTCGTCATTGCTGCGACGTCGTGCGCGACAGCCGAGCCGACGGCTGCTGCAAGCGCGTTGCTTGCGTCCTTGTCGATGCTCACACTACCGCTGTTGCTGCGACGACGGTCTTTCGCGTTCGTGTCCATGCTTTTCGTTCTTGCTGGGTGAGTAGAGTGGTGGTGCTGGTGGTGCTGCTGCTTGCGCGTGACTCGGTTGATGTCGATGTGTGGTGGTGCTCGAATGACGTGTTTGTAGCTCGAGACCGCGCTCGAAAAAGTGATGTCGAAGTGATCGACGAAGGTGATATGTGATCGAATTGCAAAACAAACAAAAAATATGATGCTTATATATTTTTGAAATAGATACCATTATTTCTTTTGAAGCAGCAGCAAAAAAAACTCGCAAAAAGCAACGAGCCACGACGTCAAAATGGACCGCGGATACGCGCTGCGGTCGTCCAGTGTCAAGGCAACGCCGAGCCGCCGTCGTGTGCTTCACACGAGTGGCGGCAACAACAACAGCGACCATGAAAACATCAGTGCTGGCGAGGAGCAGTACGATTTTCAGCGCGGAACGACCTCGCCTGTGACACGAACGAGCAGCAGCAACAACGGCAACAACAGCATGACAAAAACGACGTCATCGACCATGCGGTCAAGCAGCACCAACGACAGTGCATTCGATACTACACGCACACCGAGCTACAACAGCAACGCAGCGGTCAGTCAAACACCCATCATCCAGCGCACGCTCTACACGCGCGACGAGGAGGAACTCGACGACGACGACGACGACGACTACGTGGACGATGACGGCGAGGGCGACGGCGACAGCGACGACAGCAACGACGACACAGACGACAACGACGACGAAATGCTGGACGACGACGACAGTGATGCATACGTTGCGGTTGGCAGCAGTTCGTTGTTCCATCGTCATTACGACGAGGGCGACGACGATGACGACGACAACGACCTTTCGACCAACGACCTCGCAGTACGCAGACACCGCGCGTCGTTGCACACGAGCAGCACTAGCAATAGCGATCGTGCTGTGATGCAATCAACCGGATTCTTTGCTCGCGTGATGAACACACGTACGTTGTTGTTGTACGTGGCGTTTGTTTTGTTTGTTTGTCTGCTTGTTACGAACAAGTGACGATGCACCCTTCATTGATGGTCAACTGTGCTGTCGTATGTGTCTGTATAGGTTTCTTCAAACGCGTAAGTGCGTCCCCACGCGGCCGCGCGCTCACGCAACACTTGCAGCGGCTCTTTGTACGCCCAGTCGCCTCTTTTCCTTCCCTCTCTCTCTCTCTCTCTCTATCTCTCTCCATATCTCTCTCTCTCACTCTCTCTCTCTCTCTCTCTTACTCACGCCCTCCAAACAGCACTTTGTGCTACGCCATGCGTTCGCTGCAGTCAATATTGTGTGGCTCTTCACGCCACTGCTGTGTTTTGGTTTGGCGCTCGTCGTGCCGCAGTACTTGACGACTGCGATTCGCTACGTCGACGTGTTTACGACGCGCGTCAGTGGGTCGCAGTCGACTATTAACGCACTGAGAGAGCCAGCGATGCGCTTGCTCGTGCACGAGATCGTCGACTCGAAACTGTCGGCAATGACAGACGAACTTACGCTGTTGCGTGCGGCGCTCGACGCACAAACGCAAGAGACACATGCGCTGCGGGAGCTCCATGCGACATTGCGACAGGCGGTCGACATGCAGCAGCGCACGTTTAGTTTGGCAGATGCAAACAGCGCACTCGCAATCCACGTTGAGCGCATTGTGACGCACCATACGGACGATTTGGTAGCATTTTGTCTTGCGTGGTCGTATGGACTGTTTATGTACCTGATCGATGGACGCACTGACGGCTGTTGGTTTGTATGTTGTTGTTAGTGGTCGCGCGTGGTGGAGAAAACAGCGACGATCGAGTCAAAAGTACAGACGACAGCAGCACAGCAAGCGACGCTGTACGACACGATGCAGCAGCACGCAGCGGAGATGACGGTGCGTTGTTCTGTTGCTTATTGGTTATTTCCTATAAATTGACGTCTGCTGTGTATTCGACTCACTTTTGCCATCACTGTGGCCATTTGACTATCAACCAGTCGATCCGAACGCTCGCAGGCACTAGCAGCAGCAATGGCGATGTGACAACGTCGTCAAAACACACAGACGCGCTGTTTGCGGCCACGCAGCGCGACATGCGGGAAGAATTGAGTAGTTGGAAGTCAGCGCTCAAGCGTGAGCTCCAACACAACGTTCAGCACGAACTGCAAGCTGTCGAAGAGCGTTTGTCGCAATCGCTGTTTGCTGAAAAGCACCGCGTGGTTGAGAGCGTCGAGCGACTGCAACACGCGAACGTTGCGGACCCAGCGCTCGTGTCGCTCATTGACCGTGCGCTCGTGGCAGCCGACGCGAAGAGAACTGGTCGCGTCGACTTTGCAGCACTGGCGAACGGCGCCCGTGTGATCTACACGAAGCAGTGCGTTGTCTTGACTGGCTGATTGATTTATTGGCTGCTGTCGATCGCCACAGGCGACTAACTCACGTTGCCGTTCAATCAGCGACTTGCTGCAATCAGACGGGTTCGCGCCACTGCAGACGCTCGCACGCGTCGTGGGTTTCAGCAGTAGCGACACAAGCGACGCATTCACGTCGCGGTCGTACTGCAGCGCACCGCTGCCGCTTGTCGGATCGCTGCTGTCGTCCAGTGACGTCCCGTGGTGGCTCTCGCGCCACAATGGACGCCCCGAGACCGCACTGTCGGTGCGTTTGTGTGTGTGTGTTTGTAGGGCGTTTTTGGTATGCGACGCACTCATCGTTAGCGTTTGGCGCTCTTGTGTGTGTATATATCCATCTCTGAGCACAGGAGACGATGGAGATCGGCAGTTGCTGGGGCGTCGCAGGCGCAAGTGGTCGTTTGTCGATCAAGTTTGCGACGCGGATTATTGCAGACGCGATTACGATCGACCACATTCTTGAACGCGTTGCATCGGACTTTCGATCTGCGCCAAAGGATTTTGCTGTCGTGGTGCGTCGAGTCGTGGCGACGGATAACGCGACGAGGACTGACAAATGGACGGCGACACACGCATGATTCGATACGTTGTAGGGACTTGTGCGTGACGAGACGCGCGACGCTGTCGATCGAATGCCACTGGGCAACTTTACGTATGTGCGAGGCGGCGCTTCGTCGCAGACGTTTGCCCTCCCATCGTCGTTTGTACGTTGTGTTGCACTGCTGACTACATGGCTGTGTGATTGCTGATTGCTGAATGTATAGCGTCACTAATGCTACGTGTGTTTATATGTGTTTGTTCATTGCTGCTGTTATGGATAGAGCCAGCGCACAGCGATCGACGGCATCACACTCGAAATTCGCTCAAACTACGGCCACGACGCATTCACGTGTCTCTATCGCGTTCGCGTCCACGGGACGCCTCCCGTGTAATTATGGCGAGTAGAATGGAGGAGGTTGACGGTGTAGAAGTGCATAGATGCGTTCGTATGATGCGTGTGTGAACGAACTGCGCTTAATGAGACATCGTTCACTATCATCGCGTTGGAACACGTCGACATCGTTCATTCGTTCATTCATTCGTCTATTTGTCTATTTGTCCATTATCTATTCTCTATCGTCTGGCTCTATCGTCTGGCTCTATCGCTTGTTACCGCAAACAGCGCTGCATCGCACCATGCAACGCACGCTTCTCGCCCATACGCAAGTGGAGACACGATCGCAGCCACGGAGCGAGTTGCTGATCATGCGTCTGTAGAAACCGCTCGTCGTCCTAACACATAAGATTGTCAGGTCAGATGCACAGTCTCGTAACACACAACAGACGACAGCGACGCACCTCGAGTGACGTCGTGTGGGTCGCTAACCGCTTTATGCACATGTGACGCACGTGGCGCTCGATCGTATGTCGCAGCGTCACTGGTACTTCGAGCGACATTGCGGAAGCTGAAGTGGTAGCAGCGACACTGGACGGTTGCTGGAACAAATGAGTGAGTTCGTCACGCGATGCAAGCAGCACTTGGAGCCATAGTTGCGCATCAACAGCGAGCTGCCCATCGTGTGTCAGCAGCAGCGTCCGCTTCGTTACGCTATCGTCAGTGCTGCTGCTGTCGCCGACGTGCAATGCGCGCAGCAGCTCGCGCTTTTCGTAAAACAATGCGTCACTTGCGTCCAGCTGTTGGAGCTCAAGCAGCAGTGGGAGTTCGAACGTATCGCGTGTGTTTGTTGCGAGCGTGAAGCCGTAGTTCCGCAGCAGTCGCGTGTTTGCGTGGTGGCCGTAGTTGATACACAGCTGCTCGCCTGGCGCATATGCGCGCGTCGTGTGGACTGTGAACCCTCGGTGTAGGTCAAAGCCATGGACGCACTCGTCGCTGTTGACGCCACAAAGTAAGTTTTGTTGTATGGATAGATAAACAGGGAGGTACGTAACGCAAGACGCACCCAGTGTCGCTGTGGTTGAACCAGTCAAAGAACGGAATGAGCGTGAACGGCTGGTCAGTTCCGGACGTTGCGCGGGACATGAGCATCGACACGGCCCAGAAGAACGCGTCGCGATCGACGACATCACTTGAAGCGCCAAACAAGTGCTTGTGGATCGCAGTGTAAAACTTGGCACTATGGACAGTCGCATTCAGTAGCTGGCGAGCCATCCTTTCAGCTATCAACTACATAGGCACTTCGCACCTCTGCTGGAACCCACGCGCTGTTTCCTGACAACCCTCGAGCTGCTGTATCTGTGCGTCGTCCCAGTAGAACGGCAAGTCGACGTGCGACGGCAGTGCGTTGACGTACAGGTCCTCCATCTTCGCGTCAATGACGTTTGCAAACACGACTTCAGGCAGCGATGAGCGTGGGAAGTTGACAAGCAAGTGTGCGCTGAGTACGAGCGCATTCGGTACAAATGGCGACGCGCTCAGTGACGGGTTGCTTGTCAGTAGCTGGCTCAGCTGGTTGAGGAAGCCTGGTGCCTTGCGCTGCGCGTGCTCGAGCGCACACTCGGCCGAGAACGGATACCACGCATCGACGCCTGCTTGGAACACGAGCTCGTCTTTTGCAATCGGCGCGCGAGCAACGACACCAATGCCCATGTGTGGAATCGCGCGTGCCTCGATAGCAGCCGAAACAATGCAACCATGCGTACGGCGCACCGCTTCACGCACGCGTTGGAGCGCAAGTTGCGATGCCATGCCAAAGCGCAATTGAGTGCCGGTACTGGTATTAATAAATGAAAATTCTATTCGATAGTCTCCATTTTATACCTGAGCATATCGTGTCCTATTTTAGGGACCTTGTAGTAACAAAAATGAGCGTGAAAGGCAACTCTGCAACGTACGCAGGCGTGATCGACAAGAGCAATGAGGTACTCAATGAGGTGCGCAATGAGTGACAGCGACAGTGGCACTGACGACAATCTGACACCACTGTCTGCTCCACATGCACGCACTAAAAGGTGCGTCCATGTATACATACTCATGAACACCAACGCACTCAGAAGCGTGTCGTATTCGATCGATTCACACATGTTGCACGTTGTAGACAGCAACCACAATCACATCAGTATGCACGCGTGCTTCTACTTGCAGCGTTCAGTACCATGGTCGTAGCATCTAGCATCTACTGGATTGGTCCTCCGCTCATGGAATGGCGTAACGGCGACGACATGGCGCTGGAAATGCACAATCGCCTTTCACAGTTGCAACACAACATCCAGCTATTGCGTGTTGACACGCACAACGTCGTCCAACAAGCACATACGCTCCTGAAACAGCAACACCGCTTGCAGTTTGCGTCAACCACACGCACGCACCTTCTCGTGCGCGCTGGCAAGCAGAGCGCTACAGAGCACACACGCGATCGCTTGATGCGTCACACGTACGTGCTGCAAAACGCGATCGTGATCCAGGCATCGCAGTCGCAACGTGTGAACGCGACACTATGCGCACTCAACATCTCCGTGCCGACAATGCCGTATACACAATCAGCGCCAGCACCGTACAAGCTGTCGGTCACGCCTGCGCAGCTGATGCAAGTGCGTACAATCCAGCACAAGCAGCAGCAGCTCGACGCCAACATCGTTGCGCTCGTCACGGACGCCGCACGAGAAGCTGCCGCACTTGCAAATGCAAACACGCAGGCACAGCGTGAGCGCGCAAACGCAAGCACTGTATTCCAGTCGCTGCAGCGCCTCGCCGCAGAGATCGATACACAACGCGAGCGCGAAGCAGCACGCACCAGCAGCGCTGTTGTATTCTACGCAGTTGTTGTCACGCTCTCTGGCACGTACCTCATTGCTGTTGCTGCTGCTGCGCGTCAACGGCAACAGTTGCAAACGCAAATGCAGCCACGCAGGCGCAACGGCGTCTGGTCACCCATCCCATGGTTCCTGATTCAGATCAAGGACCTGATCCAATCAGCAGTGGTGCGTCGCGTGCTGCTGCTGGCAGCTGTAGGCATCATACGCGACCTGTTGAGTAGCAGTACGCTTACTCAAAGCCCTGATATTGTATGATCGATGCTGCTATTGTTTTTGCTTGACTGTCATTGTTGCAGGTGCTTGAGGACGTTCGATGCGACAGCGAGTTGCTGGTCGATCCTGACGACAGTGACGTGAGCGATCGTGAGAGCGCGTTTGTGCGCAACTTTGTACCATCGACACACAAACCGAAGCTCCTGTAACAACAACCAGCAGCAGACGCTACCAGGATGCACGCAATCAATACCAGCTACACAGCAACGAACGCACACATCAAGTGACACAATAGGATGTATGGATTTGCATGAGCGTCGATCGACTCGTCGCCACTCGCAATAGCGACGATCGCTCCCCGTAGCTTCTACACGAAGACTAAGCAACTCGACGCTCACGTCGCTCTTATGCGTCTCACCTCACGCATGATCAAACGACGACGTGGACGTTGCAAAGCTGCCATGATGATCGCGCGACCCGAGCGCAAGCGGCGTCGATGGGACGCTAGACGTCATGTTTTTGCCATGGCCGCAGATTGCGCGTCGAATGAGCTCTTTCTTGCGCTGGAACGACGTGCGGACAGTCGCAGGTGTGTCCGAGATGTTGTCCATCACGACAAACACGATCAGCAGCGCAGCGTGTTCGAGCACGAGTGCAACGAGGAAACGCGACGACAAGTTGACGCAGCTAAAGTCCGGGTTCATGCTACGCGGCGCAGGTCATCAAGGCACGAACGCATCGATTCGTATAGAGACGTTCAGTGGTAGTAGCTAGGGGAGTAATTATCCATACAGCCAGTCCACCAATAGAGTCCACGCACCTAAAGTCTTTGCCGTTGAAGCGCTCGAGTGCGATGCACTGTGTGAGAAAGTACTCGAGCTCGCCGGAGCTGACGCAAATGAGCCCGACGACGACAAAGACAGCAAGGATGAGCGTGATGAACAGCACTTTCTCCCACTGCCCAATGCTGTTGGACTTGCGTGGCACGGGTCGCCGACGAAGGAGAAAGAGTTTGTTGAAACAATTGCGAATGTGCACGAGGTTGTTTACGAGTGCAGCGAGTGCACAGAATGGCCACACGACCGAGAACATGACGACGTAGCCCTGTTGGTAGGTTATAGGAAATGAGTGTACGTGAGAGAAAGAGACAGAGAGAGAGAGAGAGAGAGGCAGAGAGAGAGAGGTGCGAATGACGCACGTATTGGATCACCATACGGAGGTAGTCGGGCTATTGCATCATACAGAGTGAACGACGTCAGTGCAGTCGCATCTATTGGAATCAACAATGTTGAAAGTACGTACGAATGCGTTGTAGAGCGCGAGCTGGCTCTCTTCGATCACGTCGTCTGCAGTCATGAAATCTGTATTTATCCAAACAGCAAATCCATTACGCCAATCAGACCGAGCGCTTGCGTAGACGATTGACTTCCACATCCACAACCAGCAAGCAGCACGACGCACAGCGTTCGTTCTCAAAGCCTTCGAGCGTCTGGATCGAGACACCGAGTGCTTTCTCAATGTACGGAATTCGAATCGGCGTCATCATCTGGAGCTACGCGATACAAACAGCGCCATAGACATTGAAAGCGTTAGCGACGAGGGTCCAACAGTGTCAGAACGTACACAAACACACCTCCATCTTGATTTTAAAGTCAACGGACGACGTCGTCGATGTCGGTTGTGTTGCGTCGCCAGGGAGGTTCTCAAACGACGACTGGTACTCGGACAGCGCCAGGAGCGTCTCCGCCGGGTTCGCACGCATGATTTTGCGTGCGAGTTTGGACGCTTTGAGCTTCTCGCGACGGAACAAGAGCGGCAGTGCCGTGTCGATCAACAAGTTGAGCGCCTGGGTGATCAACAGCGGCGTCACGAGCGCCGTGGACATGTCAATCACGCCGTTCTCCCAATCGACCGTGAGTTTCTTGTACTTGAAGTTCTCGGCGAGCCACGTCTCGACTTCTTCCCCAAACGGCACGATCACGAACGCAATGAGGATGAACCACAAGAAGAATGAGATCCAGTTGATCACGAACAGTCGATTGATCATCGTGCGTTGGAAGTGCGCTTCGGTCGCGTGGTTCTCGCGCACGACGAAGAAGTGAATGAGCTTCACGCTCAGCAAGTACACAAACACATCGAGCGAGATGCCAAGCAGCACGCCCTGTGCCAAGATGTAGACCCAGCGCCACGTAAACAGCGTCGGACGCTCCGTGTCAAAGCACGACAAGAACGCAACGCACTCGGGGCACTTGGTACACACGGGCGCCATCATCGCGGCCGTGTACCACTGGACGAAGAACGTGATGCCTGCAACGTACGTTGCAATGAAAACTGCAAACACGACGAAAGTCTGGAGGTACGCAGGAATACGATAGATCGAATGGTAGTACGGCTCCCGAAAGAGCAGCACGCCATGCGAGTCGACAACGTCGCGATACCCGTGTGGTTTGAACGTCGAGTTGGGGTACTCGGCTTCTTTGAACAGCCGCAAGTTCCACGCATCATTGAGCAAGTTGTTCTTTCGGCGCCACGCTTTGAGGAACCACGTACCCCACACCGTTGCGGCACCAAAGCCAAAGACGCAGAGTGCGCGCATGTACGCGACGGCGCCGAGCCAGCGGCACGTAATGTACACGACGCTGCCGAGCACTGCCGGCACGACGAGGCACTTTGTGTATAAAAAGACAAAGCTAAAGTAGAACGCGACGCGCTCGCCGTAGTAGTACCGCAGCTCGTTCGTCAGTTCGCTCGAGCGCCACCACCAGTAGTCGCACTTTGCGAGCAAGTTGCTGTTCACGCGACGATTGTGCAAAGGAAAGCACGACGCAATGATCGGCTCCGTGTGGTTCTCGTCCTCGATCGCAACGTCCGCACCCGGCGGATTGAGGTGGTTCGTATTTGCGGTCGACGTGATGATCCGCGCGATCGTCTGGATCCGCTCGGCGGGCGTAAACTTGTAGTCATCGTCGAGCATCGCGAGCGGGACGCTGCTCGTCGGTGTTGGCGGCGCCGACGCTGTTGCATGCGAACCGTGCGTCGACGGCGTCGGCATTTGCTTTGGTAACGTGCCAATGTCGCTCGACGCAATGAGTTGCTCGATCTCGGACGGAACTTCACCGACTGCGCCGATCTGGAGCCAGCGCTCGAGCACGAGGCGACTCTTCTCGATCTGCAGCCGCGCGAGCGTCGGACGTAGTAGCAGCACCATGTACTTGCGGCTGTAGAGCGAGCTCGAGAGCACTGCAACCTCTAGACCAGCAGCGATGCACCGCTCAAGCACTGCGAGCTGCTGTTTGCCGACAGCGTCGAGGCCGTTGCGCGCCAGGATGCGCGGCGTCGTCGGCTTGTTGTGCAGAATGAGCGCAAACTCGTACTTGATGCGGTAGTCGACGACCGTCGCGGCAGCGCTAGCGATACCCGCGTCACTCCGGGGCGACCAAATCTTCGGCAACGACCCCATCATGCGGTCCATGGGCGAGATGAAGTGGGGCGGCGACAGGCGATTCGATGGCGTCGGAGAGTTTAGTGCATCCTTGTCATTTGACGGCGCCAAGTGCTTGACGAGGTTTGCAAACGACTTGGTGTACGTCAAGTCGCGCGGCGTCGACTCGGGCGTCATGGCCCAATTCGGGTTCACGTCATACGTCTTGACGCGGCGATGTCGCGCAGGCACGTCCAATGCAACGTCAACTGCCTGTCGCGTGCTGCCGCTGCTCCGCTCGCTGTCGTAGCGCGGCCTTTCGAGCGACAGCGCTTCTGCGACGCCAAGCGACGAGCAGCGACGCATGGACGTGCTGTCGATGTCGTCACTCTCGTTGAACGAGTAGCGCAGCGATGGGTCATTGCTTGCCCACTGGCGTGCACTGCCACGCGCAGATCCGTCGGAAGGTGAGCCAGCGCCAGTGTTAGTGGCAGTTGTAACAGCAGCAGTAGCGGTTTTTGCACACACTTCATCGAGTAGCACTTCGAAGCTGCGCGACTTGCGGATGTAGGACGAATCTTGCGCCATTGTTTCACTGTTGTGCACGTGTGAGCACACACATGTCGTAGTGTGAGCAGCCTATACAAGTCTCATGTCCACACACATGTGCAATCGTGTGCGTATCAACCTACTACCTTTGACTTGAAGCTGTTTCTGCAGCTTTTCGTTGTGCAGCTTTTCGTTTTGCTAAAGATCTGTCGAAATGACGATTCATCTCGACACAACATATATAATATATTTAATTATACTCCGCGTCTTTTCGAGATCATTATGCAAAAATACTAGCAAAAACGACACGAGCAACACATTGACACGACACGACACCAGCTGCAACGACACCGCAACGATACCACTGCAATTCAAACGATGGATCCACAGACAGCTGAAGCCGGTGAGGCGTACCTCAACAATCTCGGTTTTCGGTCGCTCGTCGAGTGGCTCACGGCGGAAGTGCTGCTATCGCGACCAGAGGATCCACTCGCGTTCATTCGCGCACTGGTGGACGAAAAGATCGGCGAGGTGCGTTTGCGTATGAGAGCCCTACAAATAGAGGTGTTTGTATAGATGTCTTACATGGCGCCGCCACTGTTTGCGTACCTAGCGACCAGCAGGCGAGAAGTACCAGGGCGAGCATGCAATGACGTACATCAAGCAGTGCTACGCCGCTGCGAGGTTTGTGAGCCAACGACATCTAACAAGTCACAACGACTTCTAGTGTGCGACGGATGCACCAAGTGACTTACAGTGCACATGTGCATATCTGTCACTCGTGTCTGCTGTCTCGCCTGCATGCGGCGTACAGCGCATCTGCGGACGAGAACGGGCGAATCACGATCAAGCCACGGAAGATTGTGTGCGTTGTTGCTGCTCGTGATAGCATGCTTGATACGAGTGCATCAATAGCTATGCGTGTGTGTGTGTATCGGCCGTGCAATTTTGCTGACGCGTCCCATGCATCCGTGTGCTCGATGTCTGTTGATCCAGCGCGTCGTCCAACCAGAAATCGTTCACATCGCCCGCAACAGCCGATTCGGCACTCATCCGACGCCTCGCGGTGCTTGAAAAAGTCATTGAAGGCTGTCGCGTCATCGCGATGCAGCTCGACCCGGCGGAAGGTGCGACCGCGTCTCTTTCTCACCCTCTCTCGCTCGTGCATGTCCTCGTTGCTTAGTACGAACAGAGACACTGTCGTCACTGCCGCTTACATATCGACTGCCGTTGCTATTCGCGTCTGCTCAGCGACCACGATCATCATCAAACAGGCGTCCATCGTGCTCAACGCCGAGCGCTCAACGCTCTTCATCTACGTGTGTTCGTTCAACAGAGCACAACGCATGCGTACACCACCACTGCAGCTCTTCGTGCTTTACTGACTGACCGATACTATCGTCACGTGTGCATGCAGGAGAAATCGAGCAACATGCTCGTGCTCAAGGTTTCGGACGGCGCGAACGACATTCGCGTCCCGTTCGGCAAGGTGCTGTCTTCATGCTTATAGACGCTATGACTGCATGCATAGCATTAACGCACGTACTGATGGCCTCCATGTGCTGCAACTGCTACTACTGTTTGCACCGCAGGGCATTGCTGGCACTGTCGCGGAGACAGGGCAGCCGATGAACCTCCCCGACGCGTACTCGGACCCGAACTTTGACCCGAGCTACGACCAGCAGACGGGCTACAAGACGCGGTCGATGCTGTGCGCGCCGGTGCGCAATGGTGCGAACAACATCGTCGGCGTCGTCCAGGTGCTCAACAAGACCGGCAGTAGTGCGAACGAACAGGCGTTCACCGAGATGGACGAAGAAATTTTGCGGATCCTCGCCGCCCAAGCGGGCGTGTCGCTCCAGAACGCCAAGATCCACCACGACGCGTGCACGGCGCGCGAGCGCGTGAAAGAAGTGCTGAGCATAGTCCAGGACATGCACCGGGACTTGGGGTTCATCTCGCTCATGTTTACCATGTCGACGCGCATCCAGCGGCTTGCCAACTCGGATCGATGCACGCTGTACATTGTCGATCGCGCGAAGAACGAGTTGTGGACGCTCCAGGGCGAAGTGAACATCCGCGTGCCACTGACGCACGGCATTGCTGGCGCAGCAGCCGATGCGAATGCAACGATCAACCTCGCAAATGCGTACGACGACCCACGGTTCAACAAGGAGGTTGACCACAAGCACGACTACGTCACTCGGAGTGTGCTCGCGATGCCACTGCACAACCAAGCAGGCGACGTCATTGGCGTCGTCCAGCTCATCAACAAGCTGTCGGACCCGTGGGTGTTTACGACCGAAGACGAAGAGCTCCTCGGGACGTTCTTGCAGATCGCGGGGCCGATTCTCGAGACGTCACAGTCGCACCTCCCCAAGTCCACGACGAAAGACGCAAGTGGGCAACTCGAGTTCCCTGGCAGCGTCGTCGCACGCGCGCCGCACCAACAGGATGTTGTCGAGATGAACGTGATCTCGGAAAACGACGAGGATGAGAATTGAGGTGACGAGTTGGAGTGCATGCAGACGTCTGCATTGCTGGCTGTGTAAAGAGAGAAAGAGAAAGAGAGAGAGAGAGAGAGAGGGAGGGAGGGAGGGAGATACGAAGTCTGCTGTATTCATGGTGTATCGAAAACACAACTTGCAAGTTAGTCTATTATATTCCGTAATCAGACCACCACGCCGTTGCGCGCATGCTACATGTAGTTCACCAACACGTGTGCAGACCTACAAGCAACAGCGGCCTCATTCTCGGATTGGTCTCGCCTGACAAGTTGACACTTGCTGGCATTCCTGCTCGACACGCGCACCAAGCACTAGCAACCACGATGGTCCGAGCCCAAGCAGTTACCACAAGTCATCTGCCCATCGCGCGTGTCAAGCGTCGAGGTGAGCCTCGTGAGCAGCAGACACGCAATAGCAGCGTCATTGATGAAGTGCGACTGCTGCACGCGGTCAAGGCACTGGACAGCAGCAGTAGCAGCAGTGGCAGTGATGCTGGCAGATGCGATGCGCCGCAACGACTCTGCGAGGCGCTCCGGTACTTTATCGAGCTGCTGCTGCTGTTTGCCGTACCTGGTGCGACTGAGCTGCCAGCAACAGCACGAACTGAGCTCGAGACTGTCTGGGAAGCGCGCATACTCACGTGTCTGCAGCGCTTCGTCGCCAAACGCAAGCACGAAGCGCGAGCGCTTGTCGACACATGTGCGTGTTCAGACAGCGGCGCGTGCGTGCAGCTGCTCGTGCACTACACGCTCTTGAGCATCGTGTACCACCTTGCACGCGCGCCGCGCATGGCAATCGCAGTCGTCAAGACCGGCTTGCATGCACTTGCACTCGACGCTCTTGGGATTGACATGATATTCAGCGATCGGTCAACGAGCAACGATGACGCAACTCGCAAGTGCTCGTCGCAGCACCCGTCGTCGCAGTCGCCAACGAAGTGTTCGACAATTGCTGATCCTCGTGACTTACTGCTTGCCATCGATCCTTTCGATTGGTGCTATCAATCGACGTGTGCAAAGCTAGCTGCATCGAGCGATTACGAGGGCGACAGTGCGCTTTGCTTCCTCGAGCCCGTTGGTTTGCGATCACTTGCGTACTTGCTCGCAGGCGAACCACTACCGACCGACGAAATCACAGAGCACGACGCATTGCTGCGGAGCAACAAGAGTGGAGACAGAGGCAGCGACTGCTACTCCCCACAATCCACGAAGCAACGTCGTCAGTTGCCGTCGATCTTCACATTCCCGATCGCCTCTGTGAATGGCAAGCAGACGGAGCCACACGCTCGCGTGTGTGCGCGACGACTCGACCCTGTGTTTCGTGTGCTCGCAACGCGTGCTGCAAGTCACCACGTGGCGCTGCGGACAGTCACAGCACTACTATTGAACTTGCCTCGTGCGTCGCTGGAGCGAAAAGCACTCGTGCGTCAAGGCACAAGCAGCAACAGCAGTCTTGCAGCACTGCTGCGTGCGCACGCACTGACAGATCGCATATCGCAAGCGCGCGTTTCGGATCGACGATGCGACACCAACGAGATCACGGATGTGCAGCTGCTTGCTATCGGACCACACGTCCTTGCGCGCATCGCACAGAGCGCGCTCTCACTGCTGCAGGACGACGACGATGTCGTTGGCGACAACATCCACTCGAGCGCCGCGACGTCATCGCTTCACAAGCTTCTGCCAACGCCCGAGTCGCTTCGACTAAATACAAGCGCTTGCCGCGCGCCACTCGCTAGTCCCACGCGTAGTGGCGTCAAGCGACTTGGTTCATCAGCAACGACTTCCATACCATCAACACTGTCGCTCGTGGATCGTCTGGGAGCTGCCAGCGACGCGACCAAACGCGAACTGGCAGCAATACGTCCAGCGTCTCCACGCAAGCGTGACCGCGCGCTGCAGCGAGCGCGTCGGCGCCAGCAGCTGCGCGTGCAGTGCGAGCACCTCGAACAAATGCGACAAGACCTAAATCGCAGTCTGTTTGTGCTGCACTCGGGTCGGATACACGCCGACCCACGACAGTGCTTCATGGACTGGATCGAGTCGCTGCCGACGATCGAGAAGCATGAGCGCGAGCGGCGCGACTGTGAGCGTCAGCGTGAGCAGCACAGACGCAAGAAGCAAGCCGAGCGGGAAGAAGCGCACAAGCGCCAGCTCCACGAGTGTACGTTGATGCTGCAGAACGACTGCCGCGCGCTCGACGAGACCGAGCGCTTGCAGCTCGAACACCAGCAGCGCGCGTTTGTCGACATGCGCACCGAGATGCAGCAGCTGCAGCAAGCCATGGACGACAACGACGATGCGATTGCGCGCATCGTTAGCGATAACGACGGCATCGACATTGGTACGTTTCTCGAGCGTGGTATCGACGGGACGACGTTGCCACAGAAGACGCTGTTGACGCAGCGCAAGCAGCGCCAGCAGCGCATTGACGACAACGGCAGGCGCATGGAGTGGGTGCGTGCGCGTCGGCGCGAAGCGCAGGAACTTGTGTGCATGGCGCGCGAAGATCTGTACTACGTCGAGCAGCTGCTGCGGCGCAAGCAGCTCGAGCAAGCGCAGCAGCGCATGCACAACAGCGTCGACCCGCTCGAGGAGCAACAGCGCCGGATCGAGCGCATGCGGCAACTCGATCGCGAGAAGCAGCTCGCAACGGCTGAGACTGAGCGCATGCGGACCGAAGATCTCGTTGCGCGCCAGAAGCGGTACGTCGAATCAGAACAAATCAAGCAGCAGCTCCAGCGCGAGCGACTTGCACGCAAGCACATGGAGACTGAGGAGCGCGAGTGTCGTGCGCGCTGGACGCTTCTCGCACAGGAGCAGCACCGAGCTGATGCGCTGGAAGCCAAGCGACTGCGCATCGAAGCGCGGCAACTGCGCAAAGCACAGGAAGCGTACGACCGTCAAGTGCTTGCTGCATGGATCGAGAGTTGGGACGCAAACGGCAACGTGTACTATTACAACAACCTCACGGGCATCTCGCAGTGGGAGCGTCCACTTAGTATATAGTAAGATAAAGAAGCGTCATGCTACAGCTCGTCTCGAACGCTATCGCTATTGACTTCTTGATCACTGTCGCTATCCTCACGCTCACTGGACGCTGGCACATCCTCGATTGGGCACAGTGGCGCGACTTGATCGACTGCTACAACTGCAGTGCTGCGACGCATTGTTGCATCCTCCTCGTTGCTCGCTTTGCTGTCATTTGCGTTGTTGGTACTGTTACTGCTGCACTTCGCGTCCTCCTCTTCGTCACTGTCGGTCGCGTAGATCGCGGCGCCTGCAAGGTCAAAAAACGATTCCCACTCGACGATCGCCTGTGGGTCTTCGTGCAATCGACTCCGACGGTCGTGGAGCTTCGTGACGATCGCCGCGCGGAATGCACTGTCGCGCGCGAGGCGCAGTGCGAGCGCAACGTACGCATCGATGCTCGTAGCGACCATCTCTGGCATGTCCATCTGCTGGTACAGCGCAAACGCTGCGCGCGTGCTCCAGAGTTCGCCGCGTAGCGTCACGACCGGGACGCCAGCAGTGAACGCCTGGAGCGTCGGCCGTAAGCTCGTCGTGTGGACGCTCGCAAGCACGGCGTCAGCTGCACCAGCGAGCAGCAGCTCTTGCTTCGCGTCGACGTCGTTGAGAAAGTAGATCCGATCCGCGACGACGTCGTTGCCTGCGTTCGCGTAGATCCGACCCACGAGTTGGTCGCGCCAGCGATTGCGCGCCGAGCGACCGAGGAGAAACAGCCGCGCGTGTGGGTCTTGTTCGAAGATCTGGCCAACGGCGCGATCAAAGTCTGGGTGGATGTGCAGGATCGACTAGAGTGGAGAGAGACCAGCAGAGACAGACATCATAGTGCTCAGAGAGAGAGAGAGAGAGAGAGAGAGAGAGAGAGAGAGAGAAGAGAAAACGTACCTCGAGTGAAAAGTACATGCGAAAGTCCTGTGGGAGCCCAAAGCGCTCGATGATTGCGTTGCGGACGTTCGTTCGACTTGCAATGTAGTCATGTGGCTCTGGGAAGCTGTGATAGAGACCGAGACCTCTGTAGGTGAACGTAAGCGCACGGATGTTTGCCCGTCAGCAACGCAAGCAAAGTGATCGATAGCAGCAGACACAGCACTTTGCAATAACGTACTTGATTTGATACGTTTGCTCCGAGTAGTGTGCGCGGTAGTTGGCGTGTTCGTGCTCACTCACGAGTCGATAGTCGATCGTCGCGACGCCCGACGTGTCCGGGTTACCCAACCACGCTGCTTGAACGGGCGCAAGGCGCGCGAGCGACAGGAAGTACGTCAGCCTGTCAATTCCCACCTATCGACACCCGTGGACAGTGCGTTGCGTTGGATTGTATAGCCACATACAGTCAGTCGGTCCGACAAGCAGCCCTAATCAACGGCTCTTGTTGTTATCGACTGATAGACGCACCTCTGGAAAGATGAGGACGTCGATGTTTGCAGCAACGATCTCGTCGCGCGCAGTCACGAGGTCGTCTGGCAGTGCACACACTTGCGTCGCGATCTGGTCGATTCGCGCTTTCGTCTTCACGGAGCTACTGTGGCCCAAAATGAACGCAAACGTCTCGTACTTGTACGGACTCAACTGACGGATCAAGTCCGATACGTAGAGTCCCGCACGCGCGTCTGCGAGGTGCCGTCCGACAAACCCGACGCGCAAGCGCCGCTGTGCGATCTATCGAGTCGATAAAGAGAGCGTGTGTGAGTTGCTACGCAAGCGATCCATTGCCTCTAGCCTCTATCCACTTTGACGCACTGGTGGTGGATCCGTCGGTCGACTTAGAATGAGTCGATACGGCGATGCGATCGTCCGGTGCGTCGGTCGATAGCGCTCCTGCACGATAGCACGAGGTTGTTGCTGCTGCGCGAAGAGCAAGGCGACGTACAGCGCACTGAGCTTCGTACGCAGCGCGCGGTTGTTCTGGTTGTGTGCATGGAGCGTCAGCGCTGTCGAGAACGGGATTCGACTTGGATCCACCTCGGTTAAACGAAGGCGCGTGACTGAATAGGAGGCAATGAGAAGAAGGAACGACAATGTGAGTCCATGGTTGCGCCAGACGAATTTGCCAACGCTGTTGTAAGATAGAAACGTACGATCGCTCTGCAGCGCATCGAGTTCGGTTGCGAAGCGATTGCGGTAGAACGTCAGGAGCTCGTTCGTTTGAGGTAGGACCATCGGCAAGACGGTCGCACGCATCATGCGCACACGCGTCTCGAGAAGCTGGTGCTCCGGTGTCATTGTCATTGAGATCTAACAGCAGCGAACGCAATGCCAGTTGGAATCCGTTGCTCTGTATGTACATGTCTATAGGAAACAACAGCAAGGAGTGCGTACGAGTTGGTATTGATGGAGACACTCCTGCGTCTCGCCAAGTGCTTCCAATGTCTCCGCAACGTCAATCTGTGTTGCGTCGTCGCCAGAGAGAGAGAGAGAGAGAGAGAGAGAGAGAGAGTCTGTCAGGTCGTATCCACACGCATCACAGCGTGTACGATGAACGTACCATTGCGACGATCGATCCCATTTTCGCTGCAGTCTGGAACTCGGTTAGTGCCTGTTCGAGCTGCTTTGCGCCGACGAGCAAGTGGCCGCGATCGACGTGGAACGCTGGCTCGTGTGGCCAGCGCTTGATTGCGTCCACCAAGCACGTGTTGCAGTCACGCGCGCCGTCCGAGATGCGCACGAGCTCACAGACGCGAACAGTTGCGTCGCGTGCAAACGCGTCGTCTGCTAGTGCATACGCGTGCGTCGCTGCTGCTGCGATCTTGCGGTATTCGTGCAGGGCGTCGTCCCACTTGCCAATCGACTGGAGCGCGTCGCCGAGGTTCAGAGCGGCTTGGTAGAAGAACGGCCGGAGTTCGAGCGCGCGGCGAAACGACTGGATCGCGTCGCGTTCGCGACTCATCGCTTGGAGACACAGCCCATGAGCGTTGTGGAACGCGTTGTCGGTCGCATTCAGTGCGAGTGCGCGCTCAATGAGCTCGAGGCCGTCGTGTGGCTGGCCGTCCTGGTAGCGCACGAGTCCGAGGAGATGGAGCGTGTGTGCGTGGTTTGGGAACAACGCAAGGATGGCGCGGTAGATCGTAGCGGCTTGCTGCCGGTCGCCTGCATTGTGGAGCTCCACTGCTGTCTCGAGCGCCATTGCGATACCCATGCGCTGTGGACCGAGCGCTGCGAGCTGCAGCGACGCGACTTCGAACGTCCGCATCGAGATCGACAGCACGCGTGCGTGCGTGATGAGTCCTGCTTTGATCGCGTACGCGAGTCCAGGCACGAGGCCTTCGACGTGGAACGTTGTGCCGTTCACGGTGTGGTCGAAGCACGTCTCGCGCAGTTGGCTCCAGCCGTCCTCAAGCTCGACGTCGGCTGGGATGAACACTGGATCCATGCTGATACAGAGCTTTGGTTCGACAAAGCCGCCTGCAAGTTCATCGCGCACAACGAGGTCGATCTGCAGCTCCGTTGTGCTCAGTAGCATGTCGTTGTATGGATGCAGGATCTCGAGCAGCGGCTTAACGAGTTGTGGCTGATGCGGCTGCTGAGGATGCGCGTGCGTGCTGTCGTCACCGAATGGCATCAGGTCGTGCGAAGCTGCTGGGATCATGTTGGCATCACCAGCATCCGTGCACAGCAGCAATGCGAGTGCTGCTGCCAGCAACAGTGCTGTGCGCAACGCCGAGAGCTGCAGCATGAGCGACGTCGTGAAGCGGCAGCACAATCAATACTGTTGTTGTGCGATCCTCAGATGCATGTCAAATTCATGCTGTACTGCTGTACTGTATCCGATAAATCGCGATTATCGGTATATCGATAAAGGCAGAATTACAAAACGCGCACCAGCAATCGCTTGATCCAAGCGCGAGCTGCTCGACACTTTGCTCAACGAGCGCTGCCTCTCTCGTCCGACCTCGACGACACCATCCGCGTGTGATCACCGATCAAGCTACCACACACACACGCCATGGATACACGACCACCACTGCGCTCACAGTCGTCGATGGGTGGCGGTGGCGCACGCGCTGGTGTTGCGGGGCTACAGCGCCAGTCGTCGTCGTCGTCATCGATCGACAGTGCGCAAGTGACGTACGAGACCGATGAGGAGTTTGCGGCTGCACTGAGCTCGTACGACATCCCACAAGTGGCCGATGCACTGCGTCGGTACCTCGCATTCGAAGTCCAGTCGAGTCTGTCGACTGCAACCGGCAAACAGCAGTCCGCGCAGATCAAAGGCAAGTTTTACGAGCGGTTCAACCAGATCCTCGACCGCGTCTTTGGCAACGACAATGCGTCGAAGCACAAGTTTGGCGGCTGGCTTGACTACAGCGTCGGTGCTGGGCAGCCAGTGGATGCTACCAGCAGCAATGCCGACAGCAGCAACGCACTCCAGAAGAAGCGCTCGAACGCGTCGCTGTTTCGCGATGCTGACGTAGACGCGCACCTCGAGACACTCTCCGTGAACGGCCGAGCGCTCGTGCGGCTCCTCGGTGGCGGCAACGACGACGACGGATCGATCTTCCAGTTCCTCTTCCGCATGGCACATCCCGTTGAATTCAAGCTCGAGCTCGACATGCTGCCGGAACAATCGAAGGTCGCAATCATGACGCGGTCGCCATTTACGTCCGTCTTGTTTACGCAGCTGCTCCATAAACCACTTGCAAAGCAGCTGATCGATCTGCGGACGCCCGTGCTTCTCGTGACGATCAAAGAGCTCTATCTGTTCTACTTTCTGCGCCACCCAGCATCGGCAACGCACCAGACAGCGCTGTCGCCTGCAAGCAACGCGATGAACACACCGACAACGAGTCCGTCGTCGCTCATGGGGTCGCTGTCCGAGTCGTTTCGACCGTCGAAAGCCGCGCCGACGGACTACAGCTGGCGGTTGTTTGTCGCCGACGGCGTCGCGTCGCTCACGCGTGGGAATCCATACAACATCCTCCTCTTGCAGTACCTCCGGACGTTCTTGCCACCAACGGGTGCGACCGCCGAGAGCCGGTTCCACGCCAAAGTGTTGCAGCACGCGAACGTGTTTTTGCACATTCTGATCGAATTTTGGCTCCGACAGAACCTCATTGTGTTTACTGACGAGCCACTGGCAGCAGCAGCAGCAGCGACGACGTCAGCAGATGCGAACGCGAGTGCGCTCCACGCAGCGACCGTTGCAGCAAACGCTGCGGCTGCTGCGATCGCGGACCGGGCGCCGGGCGCGCTTGCGAGTCCGTTTGCAGCTGTCCACACGTACACGAGCTACATGGCGCCGTCCGACGACTTGCTGAGCTCGCTGCTGTTGACGCTCATCCATTTGCTGTCGGATCCGTTCTATCCTGCAGCGCTCACAGTGTCGACGCCTGCAGCAGCGAACGCGTGCCTCACAACGAGCATTGCAGTCGTCCGTCGCCCGTTGTACGAGTTCTTCCGCCTCGTGTTCTCGCGCGCACCGATCGGGTTGTCGCCGACGGCGTTCCTTGCGATCGCTGACGTCTGGCTCGCGTACATCCAGCCATGGTGCTGCCGCAGCTGGGCAGAGGGAGCGAAAAACAACACTGCAACTAGCGCAGCAGCCAGTTCAGACGATGCAGCCGACAATACGAACGCGTACACGCCAGCGTGGGCGACATACGTGCTGGCGAACTATCACTTTTACACCGTGCTGCTCGGTGCGTTCGTCGAGCGCGCGAAGGAACTCGACTTCTCCGGCAGCGACGACCGGAGTCTCAGCATCCTCGACCGCGTCCTGAGTGTGTTCAACGCTGAGCTGCTTGCGCTCTTGCGCAGTGCATCGCAGTGTTTGGAAAAGAGCCAGCCGTTTGCGGTCCCGTTTGCTACGAACCATGGCAGTAACAGCCGTGCCGCGAAGCCCAAAGCGGCGCTTGACATGCGCGACGAACTCTCGTCTGCCCATGCGAGCATCCTGACGTTCCATGCAAAAGCACTTGGCATCGAGTGCACGCCCGTGCCGCTCCATGTGACGTTCCATCGCGACGCTGAGCGCCTGTTTGACAAGCTCTGGAGTGACTCGGGCGTCGCAGCAGCAACCTCGTCCTCGTCGTCAACGACGTCAACTGCAGCTCCTGCAGAGCCACCGGCAGCATCGACGTACGTGAGCGCCGTGCTCCGCGCTGGCGGCGTCGGAGGTAGTAGCAGCAGCAGCGCCTCTGGCTCGGACGCGCCGACCGAGAAGTACATCGAGCGCGTGCAGCGACTCAGTCGCAGTCTACGTTGCGTGTTTGAGATCTCGGACGCGTACGTTGCGTCGTCGTCGCGCTCGCGATCGCTAAGTAGTGCGTTCAGTGGTCTCGTGTCGCTCGATCCGAGTCGCCACGCGCAGCTCCGGCACTTGCTCACGCGCGAAGGCGTGTTTCAGATGATGTGCGGTTTGCGCCAGTGCTCGCCCGACACGGCGACGTACATTGGCGACCCGATGCTACGACCGATCTGTAGCTTTGAGGTCCCGTGGCTCGTGCGCGCGTCCTACCGCTTCTCGAAGTGGCTCAACGACCAACTCGGATTGCAGAATCCGTACAACGGCAAGCGCTTTGATGACAACTTGGACGTCGACCCGTCAAGTGCGTTGGCGCTCTTTCGATTCAACTTGCGCTTCGTCGCGCACAAAGCAAACCTCGCGTTCCTCGCTGCGTTCCTCGTTGTGCTCTACGCACTGCACCTGTCGTGAGAGAGTGGCGCTTCTGCAAAGTAGTACTGCGTTGTGTGTATTGTGCGACAAGCAGCGCGACCGATGTGGCTGACCAAGTTGGAGGCGTGTTGCTAGCAAGATGCGAGAGTGAGTGAAATAGATGGGCGATGAGCGGCAATAAGTCAATGACAATGACACAAATGGCATGATACGACTGCGTGATTTGGTAAAATTGGTGTATTGTGTGTCGTCAGTTTAGACTTCACCGTGGAGCTGACTCTGTCAAGGCGACCGGACGCGTTGGAGGAACTGACGACAACGACTACACCAAACTTACAGACATGTCACTCACTCCGTCACTCGCTTGCTCGTGCACTCACGAGTCACTCACAGCAAGTTATAGTGAACTCTCCTTATTCCACTCAGTCCGAATCGCTCGAGTCGCTCTCGGCGGACGACGAAAAGTACGACGACGACGACGACGAGGGCGACAAGTACGTGTTCAGCAACGTCGGCGAGTTGGCAAACGTGTTGCCAGAGCTGCTGTGCTCGCCAATGCGGTCGAGCTGCAGCGCTGCGACCCGCGGCGACGTCTTTGCCTTGTTGCCTTTCGCATTGTCGCCGCTCGTGCTGCTGCGTGGTTTGCCTTTCGCGACTGGCGCTTTCTTCTTCAACGCAGATCGCGGTGGTGGCGGTGGCGGTGCGGCGTCGGACACTGCTGCTGCCGCGCGTGGAGGCAATGGTGATGGTGGCGGTGGTGGTGGCGCTTGCGGTTCAACTGGAGGTGGTGGTGCAGCGACACCTGGACCAGCTGCTGCTGCTGCAGGCGGCGGTGGCAGTGGCTCCGATGAGCCTCTTCGCTGCGCAGCAGGTGCGACACGAAGATCGGTGTCCGAACCGACGTCGCTGTCCGAGTCGTCCGAGTCTGACGACGACGAGGAGGACGACGACGACGACGATGTTGAACCTTTGCTGCCGCTGTCCGAGCTCGCGCTGCCGTCGCTCACGCGCAGTCGCGACACGCGCGCGGCAGGGGATGCTGTGGTTGCTGTGAGCGCAGGTGGTGGACGCGGGCTCTTGACCGACACGGGCGACTTGAGCTTCGCTGGCGAGCGTAGCGGCGGTCGAGGAGATGACGACGATGGCACAGTCGACTCCTTGCCACGCACGACGCGGCGCGTCGCTACTGCTTTGGGTGACACCACAGACTGCGCACGGCGATTCGACTGGCGGCTGGACGCTGTCGATGCTGCCGACCGCGTTGGCACCGAGCGCATCGTCGATCGAGCCGGCGGCGCAGAAGCTTTTCGCTTCGTCGGCCGTCCGTCCGACTCGTCGCTGCCGTTCGAGCTGCCCGAGCTGCTCGCATTCTCATCATCGTCCTCGTCCTCGTCATCCTCGTCGCTGTTCCACTTGTTCGCCGCATTCGAACGACTGCGGGTGCGCGTTGACCGCGCAGTCGCTTTCGCCGTTGCAGACACCACTGTCGGCGATGCGCGCGTGCGCGAGCGCTTTGCAGCCGCACCGCGCGATCGCTGCCGTGGCGCGACGGTCGTCGCATTGCGCGCTTTGCGGCGCTGGTTGTGGTGGCTGCTGCTTGCGTCCGACGCAGCGCTCGAGCCACTGCTGTCCGACGCACCGCCGCTGCTGTCGTCGCTCCACGCTTTGTTCTCACTCGTCTTGGACTCGGCGCGACTCTCGGCGCTCGAGCTGTGGACGTCATCGTCGTCGTTTGCAACGCGACCATCGATCTTGTGGTTGCTGTCGTTCGCATTCTCGTCACTGATTGTGCCGTCGCGACTGCTGCTCAGTAAGTCGGTCTCGTCGTCCATCATCGTCCGCACGCCGCGCTTCTCTGCTGCTTTGCGCATCTGCTCAAACAGAGCTTCGAGCGTCTCGGCGTACTGCGCAATCACGGTATCGTTGCCATTGAACGTGCGGCAATTCGTCCACACGAGCTCGACATCGGCCCTGAACGCCTCCCACGTCTAGCGAGTCATCGATTGATCAATCGCAAAGAGTGCGTCGAGCGTCAGAGGCGACTATCCAGTCATTGTGCGCGCCACACACACATCGCTTGCTACTGTAGGACGTAGCAAAAAAGCACACGCACCTTGTACGCGCTGGCGTGCAGTTGCTTTCGGATCGTACCGAGATCCATCGGGTGCGTGATGATTGTCAAGTAGTCGGGGCAGCCGTCAAACTCCGGGTCGACTGGTCGCGCAAACAGCTCCTGTAAAAAAGCAGCAAGTGCATGATCCAGCAGCGTGAGCGACCCGCACCACAAGCTATCGGAGTATGCAGCAGTAGCAGCCGTCTGTGCGTCGCAATACGTACCGAGATCTCTTCTTTCAACAGCCGATTGACTGCTGCCAAGCACAGTGTCGACAATTTGCGCTTCGTGGACTGTTACGCAATCCGCATCCATTAACACAGTGAGCGACACGAGTCGCATGACAACGTTTAGATACCATAAAACGCCACACACAGTGAGACACGAACGCACCTTCAGCGTCGACCAGTTGACCCACTCGCCAAGCGCAATGACGTCGACTGTAGTCGCCGTGTCGTCGTCGTCGTCTTTGTCGTCATCGTCGTTGTTGTCATTAACTTCATCGTCCTCGTTGGCATCATCGTCTGCTGCTGGATCGCTCATGCTGCCATCCTGGAGCTGTCGTCGACGCGCGCGCGTTGCACTGCAATGCGAGCAGTCGTACAAAGAGCCAGAGCCACAGATACACATACAGTCGTCCATCACGTCAGCAGCAGTCGCTTACGACATCAACCAGACGCCAACCAGATAAAACGCACCGGTCGAGCGCGAGTTGCTGTTTGCTGTCGACGTCGATCGCGTCTGCTGCAGCAGCACGCGAGCGCATCGACGACCGCTGCGCACTACGGCGTCGGCGGCTGTTGTTTGCATCCGACGACGCCGACGATGCGTTGTCCGAGTGCTCGTCGCTCCCAGACGACTGACTGCGCATCTTTGTAATCGCAATGCGCGACGACTGACGGCGCGGGAGGAGCTGCCACGCCAGCTCCTGGCGCTTCCGGCGCTCGTCTTCGACTTTCTCCTGGACCTTGAGGATCGAAATCAGTCGACTCCGTAGTCTGTCGTGTAGCGCAACACATCGTCACGAGCGTCAGTCACCAATGTAGCAACACAACGAGTCATTGATCCGTTGCTGTACACGTCTATCGCCATCCACAGGGCTCTCGACACACGGCAGTAGCGCAATGACGCACCGTTCTTGCTCGAGCGAGCCGCCAGCAAGGGTCTCAATCAGCGTTTGTAATCCGTCGAGACTCGAGCTCACGACGCGCCATGACGTCGGCCGTTCGAGCAGTTCGTCCGTGTTGAAGCGGCTCGTATCGACAAGCCGCAGCGCTTCGATCGCATCGCGTTCGCGCTTGCGAGTCTCGAATGCAGCAAACAACTTGGCAAACTCGTGGTGGTGCCGCCGGCGGTGGCTGCTGCTGCTTTTGTGATGCCGACTGTGGTGGTGGTGGCTGCTGCTGTGCGACGACGACGTTGGCGACGACTTCTTCTTCTTCTTCTTGGACGACGATGACGACGTTTTCTTGCTCGTACTCGAGCTGTGGCCGCCCCCGCCGCTGCTGCTGCTGCGCTTCTTCTGCTTGCTGCTACGCGACCGCGAACTCGACGATGGCTTGGCCGACGCCGATGCACTGCCTGACGATTTGCTCGCGCTCGGGCGCGATCGCTTCGTTGCTGAAGAGGACGACGCATGTTTCTTCGTCGATCCGCTCTTGCTCGTACGTTTGTCGTCGCTTAACAGCGCAGCAGCAGCTTTCGTCGTGGGGCTCGCAACCGACTTGCGCCGTCGTGGCCACCCACGTGCGTCGTTCACGAGGCACTCAAAGCAGCGCCAGTCGCCGCCTTCGGGTCGCTCGACGAGCGGCGGGTCGAGGTACCGCATGTCGTAGTCTTTCTGACAACATTCGCAAATGATGTCAAAGTTCTCGTTCGCTGTACTCGTCACACTGTCGCCAGTCGTCGTCGTCGTCGCAGACGCGTCAGCCACTGATTTTGTAGTCATTGGGACGACGACTGTCGCAATCGTCGTCTCGACCGTTAGCGCAATCGTCTCAGTTGTGTCGGGGGAACGTGGCGGTGGCGTCTCGATACGCACTTTCTTCTTTGCTGGGGGCGACGACGACGATGTGGAGAACGACACGCGCGTCTCTTGCACAGTTGTCTCATGCACAGACGCTGTAGCGGTTGCAATCGGTTCACGCATCGTCGTGTCCGAGTCACTGCTCTCCGTGTTGTCGTCGTCGATGATCACGCGCTTCTTCGAGCCCGTAGTAGCAGTAGCGACCGATGCACGTGGACTATTGTTGCTGTTGTTGCTGCTCGTGTCCATGTTATCGCTTGTTGTGGTTGTCAACGCAGTCGAAGCTGCTGCTGCTTCCCGTGGTGATTGCAACTGCGTCTCGATGGACTCAGCAGTCACAGGCGTCGGCAGCAGCGATTCGTTCTTGACGTCGTTCGCAACAAGCGCTTCAGTTGATTTGATCGCGTCATCGTTCATTACGACAGGCGTGGTCACTGCGTCTACAGCTGTCGCATGGAGCGTATTGAACAGCACTGTACGATCACTGCTGCTGCTGCTGGTAGTGGTCGTTGCCATCGTCACTGGCTCAGCCTTTGCACTCGCATCGTCACTCGCTGGTGAGCCGCAGATCATGTCGATCGCCATCATCCGACGCACGGGTGGCAGCTCTTTCTTGACTGGTGGCGACGACGGTGGCAATAACGCTTGCGCTGCAATATCAGCAGGTGGTTCCTCTGTTGCAATGTCAACTGGTGCATCGGTCTTCGTTTGTGTCTTTTTCTTCTCTGATCCATTATCTGCTTGTGGCTCGGCCTTAGTCTCCGGCTTTGTCTCCAAGTCCGACTTGTCAATTGCGGTTGCAGCAGCCGCCGCTTTGTTCTCGTGTGTTGCAGGCGACAAGTCGTCCATATCCACCTTGCGCAACTCGATCGGATCGAGCACTTGCGTCTCGTCGCTCTCTTCCGCCTTGAGCTGAAGCAGTTGTTGTTGCTGCGTGCGATCAGCGTCGGTAGCGAAATTGATCGACAGGCGAATGCGCTTGCCGTTTGCAAACTCTGCTGCGTACTGCGGTCGCTGTGTCTCGAGTTGCCACATCGGTTTGTGCTCGGCGTAGACCCAGCAGCCGTCGTCAAAGTACCAGTACGACACACCGCTGTCGTCCGTCCCGATCGCACTACCGCGCTGTTTGATGTGTGGGGGGGCGCAACGCAACAGACAACGAAATCAGTCGAGCTATATACAGGGAATCAAACGATGGCGCAACAAACACATGCGTTTCCGTCCATTCTATATAACGTAGAGAGCGATAGACGTACGAGTCGATCAAATGCTTTCGCGTCGTCTTTCTGGAGCGTCGCAATGTGTTTGCGAATGTCGACGCACGACTCGACTTTCCATTGACAGAGCGCATTCAAAATCAAAATCTACCAATTGACAAACAGGCGAAGTGGTCGTGAATCGGCTGTTTGTGACTGAATACAATCGACAAAGTGGCAAAACGTACGCGGTCGCGGACGCTCAAGTCCGTATACGACGTCGATGCCATCGGATTGGACGCAAATGCAAGTTGCCAGTTCTCGACGAGCTTCCGTGCGACGGCTTTCTCCCAATCTTGGATCCTGTAGTCGATGCACGAGCAAACGAACGCACGCAGGCAATGCACGAGCGTATTAGTTGACGTGTGAGCAGCAGTGGGGGAGACTAAACGAAGCGGAAAAGGGGAAAAGCGTCGACGTGCAATGTAGGGTGGACGGACGTGCAGACGTACATCTTCTCGAGCTTGATGCCGGTCTGGTCGCGCGTGAGCTTAAAGTGCAGCTCTGCCAGTAGTGCCAGCTGTACGAGGAGTCGAAAGCGAAAGCGTCAGACACACGCACAAGCCAAACACTCGATGTCGTGACCATGCTGCTCGCACACGGTGCACGTACTTGCTTCTCGTTCGGGTTTGCACCGTCCAGCAATGCGGCTTGGAGATCCTACGCGGCATCGAATGGTCGAGAATGCGTGGCGAAAGAGAAGGCACGAGACGACATCGCACGCATGTGAACAAGGTGTCAGCACATGGCTACATTGTGTGGTGCACGAGCTGCGTGCGTCCAGCATCGCACGCTCGTTCCCCCTCGCTCGAGGCGCGCACGATTTTCGCTGCCGCAAGAGCGAGCGAAAAAGTGTGTGCGCGCAAACGAGAGCGGGGATGCAGCGACCGCAATGTGGAGACACACCATCACTCTGGCCCAAAAAGGCAACAAGTGGAAAACCGCACCGTTCTGGTGAAGGCACTGAGCTTGAGTGGCGCGCGGAACGAGACACAGAAGTGGCAAATCTGCGCGAGCTCGAGCGAGCTGCTGAAGTCTGCGGAGCTCATCGCCCCCTCGGCCGCAAGCGGTGAGAGGGGGAGCGGCGGTGGCGGCGGGGGCGGCGACGGCGCAAGGCGCGCGGCCTCACACTCGTCGCCGTCCGACGAAGAGCCAGAGCCGCTGCCGTTGCTGCTCACGCTGCTGCTCGTCATGGGAGGCTATTTCACTGTGTGAGCGCGAAAACAGCTCTGACCCGTCAGTTTGTTCTTGACTCACATACAAACCCAAGTCAAAAAAAATGCGTGCGAGCTAAAATATATCATCTTTAACATTGTTGAAAAAGTTTATACAAACGATCACAGCTACGACGACAGCAAGAAGCAAGATACAACTGGAACGACTGGTCAAGAACGAGCATGTGTGAACTCGAGATCCTGCTATGCGCTACCGTTAGTTGTCGCTATCGATGTGTTGTTGAATAGGTCGCTTTCACTAACTGACGATATCGAAACTGTGCAGTCCCTTTGCAGCAGAGGGATGTGATGGAATGTTGTTGTTTCAGACCTTTTGCATCTCGAGACAACGAGCTGCAAAGGCTTAGATGTTGACCGAGTCGAGGTCCTGCACATCGAGCAAGTGCGCGTGCGTCTTGAGCAGCGGCGCAATCTCTTCCGCAATAAACTCCTCGACTTGCTGCGGACAGCGGCCGATGAACAGCGATGGGTCGAGTAGCGACTCCATCTTGTCGTGCACGGGCGCAAACAGCGCATCGGCCGCAATGCGCTCGAGCAAGTCGTTCGCTGCGCCTTCTTCCTTCACGCGCTTCCCCGCGGCCATCGAGTGTTCGCGAATCGCTTCGTGGAGCTCCTGGCGATCGCCGCCGGCTTTCACGCACGCCATCAAGATGTTCTCGGTTGCCATGAACGGCAATTCGGCTTTGATGTGCGCTTTGATCACGTTCGGCCAGACCTGGAGGCCGTCCGAGACGTTTGCGACAATGTTGAGGATCACGTCCGTGGCGAGGAACGCTTCTGGCAAAACCATGCGACTACAAGAGAGCGACAAGGCGCATGAGTCGACAGTAGCAGTCGCAACAAGACCGCTATAGACACAACGTACCGGTTCGCCGAGTCGTCGAGCGTGCGTTCAAACCACTGCGCTGCGTGCGTCTGCGCAGCGTTGTCCGTGAGCGAAATCACGTAGCGCGCAAGGCTGCAGATGCGCTCCGACCGCATCGGGTTGCGCTTGTACGCCATCGCCGACGAACCGATCTAATGTGTCGTTTAGGTCAGCAAGTCAGTGTGAGTAGACGCTGCAACCAAAAGAGCCAGTTCTTCGTAGAGGCGTGACACACACACACACAAAACGCACCTGGTTCTTCTCAAACGGCTCTTCGATTTCCTTCATGTTCGCCAGCAGACGAATGTCGCCTGTTGGTATCCAAGCAACCGTCATCCGTCATCCGTCTAACGCTAGCAGCTCATAGTCACTTGCGACGCCGTCCTCCTTCTTCACACACACAACGCACCGGCCATCTTGTACGCCGACTGTGCAATACCCGAGAGCACGGACAGGACAAAGTAGTCGATCTTGCGGCTGTACGTCTGACCGGACAGTGGGATGACTTTCTTGAACCCCATCTGTTGGGCGACCAGCTCGTTCAGCTGCTTGACTTTCGCGTGGTCGCCTTCAAACAAGTCCAGAAAGCTCGCCTGCGTGCCGGTCGTGCCTTTCACGCCACGCAGCGGTAAGCTCTCGATCAAGTCTTCGAGCTTCTGGAAGTCGAGCCACAGGTCCTGGAGCCACAGCGCTGCGCGCTTGCCGACTGTCACGAGCTGCGCGGGTTGGAAGTGCGTAAACCCCATCGTCGGCATGTCCTTGTACTGTGATGACGATTGGCGTAGAGATAGAGATACGACGCGTCAGCACATACACAGCAGCACTCAGCAGCGTCCATAGTCGTGAGAACGCACCTCGAGCGCAAAGTCCGCGAGCGTCTTCATCGACTTGACGAGCTTGCGCTGGATGAGCTGCAGTCCTTGCTTGAGCTGTGTGGCACGCAATAGAGCAGAGGGAACCGTGTGAGTCTACTATGCACTATATACAGCACAGTGCAAGGCAGACGCACTTGGATGATGTCGGCGTTGTCGCCGACGTAGCAGCTCGTTGCGCCGAGGTGGATGATCGGCATTGCGACGGGCGCCGCTTTGCCGAATGCGTGGACGTGCGCCATGACGTCGTGGCGGAACTTCTTCTCCATCTCCGCAGCGTACTCGTAGTCAATGTCGGTCAAGTGGTCCTTCATCGCCTGGAGTTGCTCGTCCGTGATTGCCAGCCCGAGCTGCTTCTCAGCGGTTGCGAGTGCGAGCCAGAGCTGGCGCCACGTCGAGAACTTGCGGTCTGGCGACCAGATCTCGCTCATCTCTTTCGTCGCGTAGCGTGACACGAGCGGGTGCTCGTAGCGGTTGTGTGCCGTTTCGCTCATTGTTGCTGCTATTGATGTAGGTGGCGTGCAATGCGAAGATCGAGCGAGCAGTGCGTGTTGCGAGTCGACTTGACGAATGAGCGCGTCGCTGTAGCCGTCCGTTCGACATCATTTCATTGCCGGTATTTATGAAATTTGCTCATCGTTCCATACTAAAAACAAGACAAACGAAGCTGCAATTTACCGACATTGAAGTGACCAAAGTGAGTGGTGCACGAGCGACGCAACTTCGACATCATAGTACTTCAGCATTCGACAACATCACGCCAACGACGTACAGGAGCACATCGGTGCTCACTTGTGTCAGACACAAGCGAATCATCAACAGATCACACACCAATGACATGTTATTAAGCACATATCGCAATAGTTGTAAGACAACTCCATGAGTATTTTTTGGTTCTCTGATGATATCAGCAATGTTCCCATCACTTTCCCACAACGATGTACTATCGACTCGATTCGCTACCATGAGCCAACAACAGTGCTACGATCTGTTTTTGCTAATAGTATCCCAACGCTCACGTCCGGATCTGGAACCGCCCTGCTTTCGCAAGCGTTCGGACGCCTTTGTACGGTTTGTACTTTTCGTTCGTGATCAAAAGCGTCTCAACGTTCAAGCCCGAGACAGTTGCCATCGGGACTTTGAACCCCAACAGCACAATTGGCTTCTCGTCGGGCGTCGCAGCGTTCTGGTGCAAGATGATCGTCCCCCGCAAGCTCGGATTCGAACCTTTCTTGCCACCCAGCTTCCCGATCGTCCACTTGAGCGTCTTGGTCGATTCGTCAAACAGGCAGCTCCCAAACTCCGTGTTCACGTCGACGGTCCGGACGCTCTTTGGGAACGTGACATCGACCGTCACGTCTTCAATCTGCAGTCCCTTTTTCGAATTCGACGCGAGCGTCGGCATCCCACGCGACCCGAGCTGGAGTTCGATCGTTCCGCCGCTGCCGTTCGGGGCGTACAGAATTTGCGGTTGGCAGTAGATCGGCGGTACGAGCTGCTGGACCTGGACGCGGTATTGCATGAGCTCAAACTGACCGTCGGGTGGGACGAACGAGATCACGCGCTCGCGTTCGTAGCGCGAGTAGCGAACGCACGGATGGAACGAACAGTCGTCGATCACCGACGGGTCGGTAAACACCATCGTGAGGTCTGGGACACCGGACAAGCGACTGTTGCTATGGATCACGCCGTTGACTTCACACGACAGCATCTGGCCACTATGGTTGTCAATGATCGCATCGATCTCTTCGACAATGTCAAAGTAGATCTCATTTTGCGTATACTTGACGCCGCTCTTGCGCCACGGGATGTTCGAGATCGCACCATCTGGGAGCGTATTGCTCACGCGCGACTTGCCCTGGGGAGCGTATGCGTGCGTGCGTACTTAGTGCGCGCGTACTTATAGAAAACACACATGCAAAGAGAGCCAGAACGTACCGACACCATGGCAGCAATGCGATTTGCAGTCGATGGGGGTGCGACCATCGCTTTCAGTGCATTTGGTTCCGTCGTGAGTGGGTAGCCGTTGTCGAGCATCTCTTCCAGCAGCTGTAAGTAGAAGAGACAAGCGATACAAGCGAGCGTTAGTGTGTGCTGACGTGTGTCCAAGACGCGTCGTCGTTGTACCTGGTAGACAGTCGAGAAGTTTTCTTTCATCGCGTTCTCATCGAACGAGCCAAAGTAATCACGAAAGACTGCGAGGACGCGGTGGAGGAACTCGATCACAAACAGCGGCGCGATCTGTTAAGTTGTGGATAGCAGTGAGTCGTTTGTGCGATGGACATGGCGATGCTGTGTAGATAGCCAAGGACTGTGGTAAATGTACCACCACACGCGTGCAGGTACGCACCTCGTTCGTGACGACTGCGAGCAGAAAGAGGTCGTCGCGGAAGACGCTGACGAGGTAATACTTGCTCGTCGTGATGATCGGCGGGACGTCCTCGCGCTCCTTGTACTTGTTGACTTCCTCCATGAAGAAGTCGCAGACGTTGCGGCTCGTGAGGCCGCGCCAGTGCTTCTCGATGATTACCTCACTGGCTCGCATGCAGACACACAAAAGAAAGCACACGGGCCAGATACGAGGTCATGATTGTCGTTAGTGCCGGTTCAGCCAAAGCGATTGTTGTGATCGAGTCGCGCACGACGACATTTGTCGATAGCAAAGCGTAACGCAGCCTCTACAACACTGATTACACTGCAAGCGTACGTACCCTGTGGTGGTCATGATGAACAGCGACTGGATCATGATCGTCGTCGTCGCACACGACGTGCTTTTAACTTTACTTGTCTTCAAATGTATCGAAATGAATGAATTCAAGGGCGGATCTTCATTTTTGACATTTTTGACGTACCTCTATTTGACAAGCTTTTTTCCCGGCTCATAGTAACAAGCAACCTGTTGTGTTGTGACTGCACTGGACAGAACAACTGACGACGTATGTAGCACGGTAATGCACCAAAGTCGAAAAAACATGTGTGGAAACAAAAACAATAAACGTACTTATTCTTTCAATGTAAGACGGAAAGACATGTTAAGTAATATTGGACATTAAGAGCCAATATTTAATGAAAACGAGATCCACAAAAAGTGATATCAAATAATTAATTTGTTCATCATGCTAAAGCTGAGAAGACGAAACTGTCCATCTGATTGTTCAAAATTGTATCTACATCTTTTAAATCGAGTTGTATCTATTTCTTAACCAAAAAAATACACTGCAGATTACCGAGTAAAAACCACAAAATCGCACAATCTTGGCCCAGAAAATACAGGTACCTGCTACTGTCCACGTATCGTATACTTTCCAAACCACGTATCGACCACAGATCGAGTTTTCGAAGACACAAGCAAAATACATGAAATGTAATCTAATATTTTCCATTGCGTTTGACTTTTGTCGCTGACACAACCGCAAAATCACCCCTCGTATTTCTTCGATACAGATCTTTGCGCATACAAGGTACGACGATGCGGCGTTTTGCCTGCGTGCATTTTACCTACTTGTGCTTGTGTATGCGTATCAATGTTACTATTCTTAAAATGTGCGTGTGCATGCATATACGAGTGCGTACGAGTGCGGGATGATTGCTTGCGGATCACACACGTGTGACGCATTGGCTCCAGCTAAAGTTCCGTGCAGAGTTGGCGAATGCAGTGGACATGGGCGTGATGCAAGCTTTTTGCAACGTACGTAGCTCTCCAATCAACTTGGTGCGTGCTGTACTTTTACATGTCGATACATCTATATTCTGGACATTACGGACATTGCTTTGACAATAACTAATCTTTTACGACGCGTTATAATGAGCAGGACGATTGTAGCTGTAGTTGCTACGCGATTTTTGAAAGTCTACGTCGTGTAGCCCTGCGCATTACGCTATACCACCGAAGCACGTTTAGTACATGTAGATTCATCGATACGCTTGTACCATCAAAATGCGTTTATTCGTATCACTGTTTGTGTGTCATACTTGTGCTATTGTTGTGGGGTGGTGACATAAAACATACGTGTGCCTAATACAGTGCAAAACTCATTTTGGGTCATGCTGCCTATATCAGCGACTTTAACAGCGCAAACGTTTGTATACGCTTAAGTCAAAACGATGTATTGGCATGATACACACAAATATGCGTATGTAGGAGCAGTTAAGTGATCACATGGGCGACAAAGCGAGAAAGTGAGTGTGCTAATGTGTTGTGTGATAATGAGTGCGTGTGTTGGTGAATAAGTGAGCGAGTGGGTGCGTTATTGCCAACCGAAACGCATGCAGCTAAATGCTAATGCCGAAGATATCGGCTCACATATGTAAATGCCTTGGCTTGTATCTAAATTTTCTAAGTCGCACGACTACGTATTTTCCACGATATATTCCTTTGATTCGTGGACACTTCCAAATCGCTGCGACGTCTCAAGTCCACGTTTTTACCGCGTATTTGACTTCATAACGTGGATGAAAAGTGGGCGAGATCCGCAAAAACTGAAGTGTTGGTAGAAGCCCACTCACAAACGGGGGTTAATGACAACTTTTTTAATTGGACGATTCCTATTCATTACTTGAATAATACGTTGACATAATTTGGACTGGAGCGCATGTTCATGCAGTGTATTTCGTGTTTGGTGTGAATTACCCCAAAATAAAAATGTATCATTAAAGATGGTGTGAAGCACAGTACATATCGTGTGGTGCACGTGAAAGTGGTATGATACTCAGGGCGAATACGGGCACAATAAACAGCTGAAGCAACACTCTTTGATAGACGTTTAGCAACATATAAAGCGCAATCGAAACTTGGACGATACGTGGACGATACGTGGACTATATGTGGACCATACGTGGTGTGTCCCGTCTTAGTTATGTGAACTGTAGCACTCGGCAAAATTAAAGACGGCTGGTACAGCCCATGACAAGAAACAGTTTTAGTCATGACTGAAACAGATTTCAACCAGATCGAATTTTAAAAATATATATTGCAACGGAACTATCTTTGCAAACGGACGAATTACTGATGAAAGATTGTGTTTTGCAGATTTTTTGACGTAGGTTTTGATATAAATATTTCATTTGATGTGCAAGATCTACAATGCCAGATATATACCAATCCAATACTACAAACAATATGTACGTAAGTGGAATTGTGCTATTACTTATTGTTGTTTGTGTTATGCGACCTGCATGTTAAAGATGCTGTATGGCGGTCTGTTGATAGTGATTGATAGTCAATGGTGCAACGCACTATGTTTTTGCGCTGGCCAACTTTTGCTGCACTGTTGTGCTGCGCCAAACGTCACAACAAGTGAAGCACAAACGCACAAAAATTAAACACACAAACTAACGAGGCACAAGTCCTACACCAACACCAACAGCTTCGACTTGAGCACAAATGTAGCAAAAATGCCTCACCAACACCAACCGCTTCAACATGAGCACAAGTGCAGCACTGACACCAACAGCTTCGACATGGCCTCGAGGCAGCACCGCCACAATGTTGTCACAACTCCAACATCGACACAAACGCGATCGACCACACGAGCACAAGCAACACGCCGCGGACACGACAAATAAACACAAGCGGTAGTATCGAGACGCTGGCACGGGTGAAAGCAACGACGAGCACAGACGGACTCGATCACGAATGTTTATGCAACGCGACGCACACGACGTAACAAACACATGTCTCAACGCAACCGCAGACCCGACCACACGACTACGACGAAATGCATGCTTATGAACTCTTGTTTTAGTCATGTTATCGCTATATAATCTCATGTGCACGCCACGTATATATGTGGAGTGTAATGTACTTGTAATGGTCAACACTTGTGCATGCATGTACAAAGCATGTATTCTCACATGAATGTATGTATTGCTTGCTCTCTCTATCCAACCTTTCCGCGAATGAACCCACTCGCGTAAGCTATCGTATGCCCTTTGCTACTCTCCCTCTAACGTCCGTCCTGTCATGAACATATGCATCCACTCAAAACGACGCTTCACCATGCGCATCGAGTAGAAGTCCAGTCAAAAGATTGCGGTTGAGAGTGCGCCAGAACTTCATACACACCAAAGAAACCGTATCTATGGTCATCGAACTGCGCTGGAGACTCGGTGCGCTGGTGTTGGAAGTTCGGTAGGACTACCTTGATCAGCGTCTGCCACGGTAGTTTCAAAGCACCGTATGAGTGCGTCCATTGAGAAAATCGTAGTACTGGATGCGGTTCTCTTTAGAGTCGACAAAGGGACAACACCAATGCATGTTAACAACGTTGATTGGTAACACAGCTGAGGTCTTCGTTCTGTCGTCGCGCGCCTTTGCCACTTCACCCACGATCTTCGTTTGCACCACTTGCGCTGTGGTTGCTTGGTTGGTCGATGAGTTGCCAACTAGAATATCACCGTACACCTATGTCGATAGGCGCATTAGTAGGCACTGGCGCGCTGCGATGGTGAGGTTGTAGTTGAACAAGAGCCGTGGGTTCATACGAAACACGGACAAGTAATAGTGGTTGTCCTTCAGATCTGGGAAATTCGTGGACGGAGACGTGGCCTGTACTGGTCGATCGCATACCGCATGAGTTTCTGCAATGCTACTGGTACTTGAGCGAGCTCGTCGGTTCTTAACCAGCGCGCAAACTGTTTCCAGTTCTTGGCCGTAGTCTTTAGATTGTCGATGATCTGCGCTGCTTTGATCTGCTAGCGCGTGTATTTCTACCCGTGTGCAGCACGACCTTGCCCTGGTCTTGTTGCTGTACCTGGCCGGAACCAAGCCAACACGAGCAGACTGATTCGAAAGAAGGATCCTCTCTTCAGCAACGAGTGCGCAAAGTCGACGCGAGACACTTTGCCGCTCGCACGTCTCGCCGCTTCGGACACGCCGAACGCGTTGCGGTCGGGTCGTTCTTCGTACACCTTGACCTTTGTGTCGAGCACTGGTCGTCCGGACTTCTTTGACTCGGGATTTAAACGAATCAGGTGGCGCGCGTTAGGATCAAAATTGCTGTCTTCCGACGGCGACTCTGACAAATGTCGTTAAACAAGGTGGGGAACTGGTTCTGTACGTGTTCACATTTCATAAAATGTCATATTCTTGCACCGTTTTTGTACACCGTATCATTTTAACCAGTTTGAAGTCGAATATGGTCAAAACGGTTTGAACTTTGCATGTCGAGATAGCTGTTGCTTCTGGCATTAATTTTGGGTTGACAGAATATAACATGGATTATGGAAATATCCAATAAAAGTGCTGAGCTTGATGGCGTCGTCGCTATTTTGACGTATGAATACGATGTACGTGGGTCCTGTACGTCACACCATATTCCATTTGCAAGGAGGTTATGGGACAAAGGAGTATAGGACTTATCTTAGGCGAATATCGTGTACCACTCTGTTCCATAATAATACGTAAATGCTTTAGGTTGTAAATTGAAGCAATGTTGTTTGTATGGAACAAATCAAATACTGCACGATAGTTTTCATTTTCTCGGTCGATAAAGTGCGATTTTGTGTTTTTACCCGGAAATCTCCGAGAAAGTTACAACTCAGTTAGTTTCTGTCTTTTTCCAATCAGAGGTCGGATTCTTTCTAGCAGAGGAAGTAATCAAATCTTTTGACTCAGATCTTTGCTTTCGACATTTTGGACCATGATTCGTCCAAAACATTTGAAAATAATGTGTATATATTGTGAAACAACGATGTTTGTAATAGAATTGGACAATTTGCTCAAATCATACTCATTGTGATGTGTTCCTCACACTTAAAGTGCATCGGAAAGCTGTCCTGCATATCTCTCGACCTCGTTTACTCTTGCAAACCTATTGCACTTTTTCTCCTGTTTCAAACGTCCTGGCTCCACAATCCTATTACTCTCACTCTCTCACTCGCTCGTCAGCCATGCACTCTTCACTACACTGACTCAGTCGTCGATGCGACCTTTGACCGACTTGAGCTTCTTTTCGTCGACAGTGTAGACCGTCCCGCCGTTGTAGCCAGCAAAAACCTTGGCCGTGATCTCGACCTTGGCATCCGCTGGCACGAGCTCCTCTGGGATCGGAATGCGCTCGACGATCTGAATGCCCTGTGGTATTGAAATGGTGAGCGCCACATGCAAAACATAAGTGAGTCGAACAGATCCACCCTCGCAAGTCCCTCACGAAACGACAAACCGCCGTACCGAGTTCACGATTGCGTCGTATTTCATGTCGCTCATCGACACAAACTTGTCGATCTTCGTGATCCCGAGCCAGTGCAACGCGTCCGGCATGAGCGCTTGGAAGCGCACGTCTTGGATACCAGCGACTGTCTGCGTACAGTTGAAATACTCCTCCGCACTGTCGCCGCCCTCTTGGCGCTTCCGCAAGTTGTACACGAGGTACTTGGTCACTTCGCCGAGCGCGCGGCCCTCTTTGCGAAAGTACACAATCACTCCCGCACTATATATCGACAAAGAGCAATGGTCGTGTGAGCGGACAGCATCCATCCAGCACCTGCGTCCGTGTATAACAGCACACTGACGCACCCGCCTTGCTGCGCCGTCTCGACGCAGACTTCAATTGCATGCGTCAAGTACGGCCGGCACGTGCAAATGTCGGACCCAAACACGTCCGAGCCGTTGCACTCGTCGTGGACGCGAACCGCGAGCTTCTTCGTCGGGTCCGAGATCGAATTCACGTCGCCGTAGATGTAGACCGTCATGCTGTTCACGTCATCCCACTCGCAATCAATCAGTCCACACACCACTGCTAAATCAACATAATAGAGCCAGTGCCCACACGTACCCGCCGATCGGTGGCAAGAAGATCTTGAGATCCGTCCGCGTGACGAGCTCTGGGTACATGCCGTTCGTCTCTTGGAAGATCTGGTGGCGCAAGTTCGATTCGGTCGTATTGAAGCGCTTCGCGACGCCAGGGAGGTACCAAACGGGATCGATCGCAGCTTTTGTAATGAACAGCTGCGAATTCGACTTGAGGATCTTGCCGTCGACTTTCAATCGACCCGCGCGCACGGCTTCATGGATCTCTGGGAGGTCCATATGCGCTTTCGTGACTGTTTTTTGTTGTTGTTGTTGTTGTTGGGACAACAAGTGACAATGTTATACAGTTGTTCAATAGACTCATAAAGAGATCGACAAAAACGCACCAGCAATCGTCGGGCGAATGTCGTAGCCTTTCGCAAAGTGTTCTGGAAACGCTTCGACGACGCAGTGACCAAACGGATCGATCGTCACGATCTAGCAGCACCAGCAACGACGTAAGTGAAATAGCAAACTAGCGTGTCGTAGGCAGTAGCAAACACGCCAACAAACCTTCTCAGGGTCCCACCACGACGGATGCGGTCCGATCTTGGCGGCTGGCGTCGTCTTTGTGTAATCTGGCACGGCGTTCTTGCCCATTGCATTTGCTGCTTTCTAGTAGACAGACGTGCGCATGTAGGAGACAGAGTGTGAGGTCCGAAAGGAGTAACAACTGGTAGATGGTCGATGATGCTAGCACCAGCTGCAGCAGCACGTACTGCGAGGCCACGGTAGATGCAGTACGAGCCACCGTGGGCGCCAATCGCGTTGCGGTACTTGTGGTGGCGGTTCGTACCGACGATTGGACCGCGCACTTCGGGTTCTTTCTGGCCCCACTGGTTAGGATAACGTCGCAAAACACACATCAGCAGCAGCCGACCGCGACCGGCAAGCATGTGCGCGTGTAGGTACGTACGCGAATGCGCACGGGGTCGACGCCAAATTGCTCGGCGTGCGACGTGAGTGACACGTAGTACGCATTTGGATCGAACTCATCCTTTAGCTCAAGATCCTTGACGTTCTCAGCTAGTGCGTCGAGCATCACGAAGTGGAAAAACATGCGTCAGTTGTGTGAGAGAGATGTGTAGTCTCGCAGTAAGTGGACGCACCATCGATCGACTTCTTGCGTTTGCCGAGCGTATCGACACGTTTCATGGTCGACATGGTTGATGGCGGCGGTGCTGGTTGTTGGAACTGGTGCTACGTGTCGTGGTAGTTGCCACGACGGCGAGTGCGACGGCGATGGCGGAGACGAAGAAGAAGAGAAGACGTGTGCTTGGCGGAGCGAATCCAAAAGTGAGCAGATGGTTTCCTTTCGCTTTGCGTGTGCATGCATGCAGTTCGCGTTCGATGATTGTTCTCTTCGTGTGTTGTTGCTCTTTTTGGCTTGATAACAAAACGATGTCGATGCCCACTTCAATGCTCAGTATCAGACGCTGAATGCGTGTGTGTGTCGATAGAATCTATCGGACAAGAAATGAATTGACGCGTAATTACGCCAGTATTTACGCAGCTCGACAAAATACTGAACAACACTTCTAAGAAATATACTGCCAAATCGTACATATTCACTTCATATTAACGCGAAAAGAATGCCACAACTTGCGATATTACATAAGTACATACATCTTGCAAGTACATACATCAAGTACAGTACTACTACGTACGTTTGAGTGACTAAGGTTATACAGACGCGGACGTATTGAAATGACACGTGTGTATTTATCTATGTATAGTATGTAGACAAACCCCTCGCACGTTCAATCATGGCGGTCTTTCATAATTGGAAGAATAATATGGGGGTCCATCTTTTTAGGCAGCAGTGTGTTGCACTTGCGTTTTCCACCGATATCATGTCGCAACTCTTTGTCGGTCATTTCAATACGTTCAGGTTTGTAACCCAACTCAAACATAGGCTGTACAGTATAACAAGGTACAGTATAATGTGGTTAGTAAGACCATGACGCGGTATATCATTTATTACGGCCATGTATTTTGGTGTGTTTTACCCGATGTTTTTTGCTTCACTCTATGCTCGATGCTGAATATGCGTTCGTGTAGAAACAAATACATCAGACCTTGAATAAGTAACGCGCACATTAGATTGACAGTGACAGCACTAGTGGACGCGAATATCCCCTGTTTCAATAAATGTTGTTTAACACATATGCTATAATTTGAAACGATGTGTCTAACCATATATTCACCTTCGGCTAGCATGTGTATAGAACAGTTTCTCGAAAGTCGAGCAAATACATAAATACGTGGCTATGAAGTCTAACAAATGTCAAATTTACGTCATTCAACACAGCAATCTATTTGTGGATCCGAGCATATGATAAAGTGCGATTATTCAAAACATACCAAGATTGTGTTGCTCGATGCTTCGTTGTGTACGCTCGATAACAGTCAATAGATATCACGATCAAAGAGTGAGCGAACGGAACAAATAGCTTGGCAAATATTGTGGTTTCAAAAATAATGTTGTGTTAATGAATGCAATCTACTAAAATATATGACGCGAAGTGTTATGCGCTCAACTCGAGCGATCAAAGTTGTTAGCACACTGATAAAATGAGGCGCCAAAAATGCTTCGTTTAAATCGCAGTACCAATAATTCTTAGTTTTTTAATCCGCTTCATTGAGGTGATCACGAAAGATGATGCTATAAACGCTACAAGGCAATACCAGCTTAATCAAAACAACGGGCAAACTCTCGCTATGTGATCTCATAGTTTGTATCGAGTCAGCTTTGATGCCGAATCGTTACAACTGAGATGTTATGTACATTTGTATTGTGGTAAATTAATGTATTCGCTATTTATAGTGCATTTACATCACGTCGTGACTAACGCGGCTGCACTAAAAAACGTTTACCATTTTATGTAAATAGATGCTCGGCTGCATTAAATCATCAATTGTCTTGACACGCAAACACATCCGCGCTGACATATCCAAGACCGTATATTTACCTTGCTACGTTGTACTGCATATCAAAATGTTTATGCAAGCAACGTTTTCGGTAATTGTACGTCACATCACAATCGCAAGTCCATTCGTTTTGCATGGCTGAGTTCTACTGTGTATCAAAACAATAACGCGAGCAACTCTTGTCACGTCACATCAATTTACTCACAAATGACATGATTTGCTACTTTTATCCACTGCTACATGCATTTCATACACCAAAATGAAGCGTACACAATATTTAAGGAAGCTGTATGCTGTTTCAATTACATATTAAACCGCATTGACCTCGCCTTACCTAGCGCTAGTACTTTTCGAAATTTAAGGAGGTAAACATATTTACCGTATATGAAGAGATAAACACTACATTTATTGCATAGTGTTTTTACCTGGTCAAGTAATTCAACCGCAATTTTCCCCGATTGCTTGCCTCGTATCGGCTTGTAGCATCTACCTTTATCAACTTACGTTTGTATGTATATGCATTGTACCATTTATTACAAAACCAAATATTGTCTATAGCAAAGAACTCGAATCTAAAGTTAGCTATATCCTTGACCAAAAAGTTATTCTTTTGTGTAGCATAGTACTCGAGAATCTACGTGTATCTCATAAAAGAAACTCATTCCAATTCTTCTGGAATAATACGTCAATATAAATATTGCTGCAATTATCCGACAGTTTTGCTGGTTATATAGTGTACGCCTCCACCTATTTAAATTATACGAAGGTGCGTCACACTCAATGTTGCAAACCTAAAAATAGATTAGACACGTCTTTCTAAGGCGTAGTTACAATATATTGCTGAATCATTCACGAGCAGTAGTCAAAAATCGCTATTGGCTATTTTTGCAATGTACTCTAAATCTATAGACTTGCTTTTGACGTGTTTTGTAGCTAGATATATCGCAATCCTTCACATCAACAATGCATCCTTTTTACTTCAGCAGCGTGCGCATGTGTCAGCAGTTTTTTCTTTCTTTGGTAAAAACGAGGCACGCAAAATGCTAGCATAATGCACTTGATAAACAACGACATTACCATTTACGTCATCCATTAAATATCCGTTAAATATATGTCAATAGCTTTCGTTACATAATCTCCATCTTGGATTCGAATAATAAATGCTTATTTGATGTTGCAATTCCATATAAACACTAAATCACTGCGTGCTGCACACGTTACAAGCTATGAAAACAGACAAGAATTAATCAGCTCATAGAAGACGTTGGCGTCTAACCAATCAATTCATTGTGTACGAGCAAACACTCAATGTTGTTCCAGTACTAGAGTACTAAACATTGTACAATAGAATAATTCCAACAGGTACATTGTACCGTTGTAAAGTATGTACATTTGATTACTATGCGACAAAATGTAATATCAATGATTGTAGTTTTGTAGTTACTATTGATCTACTTTTATACAAATAGAGCATAAATTACGATAGATGTCACCAAGCACATTTTTATTGTTACATGGATATGATTAGCTAGTTGTTTGCGAAGAGCATCATGAGCTAATAATTATCATTAGTTATGACCGATGCCACCACGCACCCTTCCGATATCCCGGTGTGTGATTTACATTATAATTCAACAAATTTGTGGAGACGCAACATAGATAATAAAAATGTGTGTACTACTTGACATGCATGCTTACGAATGTGCTATGTGTGCATCAATAATTGACGGCACCTCACACTTACTGGTACAATGTTCTGCTTATATCAACCATAACGATCACCGCTTTGGGGAATATAGTCGACGCTCGCGTACAGTATCATGATGATCATAATTCGCTGTACAATATTTGATTTCAACAAAGATCATCCAAAAACCCAATTTTGGCGCCTTTGATTTGAATCTTACATATGCGCGATTGACTTGTCGTTTGCATTGCGAGCTGGTTCTTCATACTTCTATTGTACACAATAAAGCCGATATAACTAACACGCACTGTCTAAAATGACCGTATATATGCCTGCATGCGGGGTAGTCTGTACTGTGAGGAGGAATCGCTAGGGGGTACGAGGAAAATATTACCAGATAGTAATTGTGATGTTATATTTAACACATATACTGTGGATACTTATACCAAACAGAATATATTGTTTTTACAGCCACCTGCCACTAAAATGTAAAATTCAAAATCGGTTTTCTATTTGAAATTCAAAAAGCTAGTTTGACTTGCTGTTTGTATCGAGTATGTAAAAGTCGCATTTGCGCGGCTGCGATTTGAAAAAGGCTGCGATCCGCCCTCACAATCGCTCATTCGCCACCACTCCGACTAGTCCGTCCATTCTGCGACATCCACCTCGACGACGACGACGATCTGTGCTGCATTGCATCCACTCGATCTGTCTACGACGCTGCATCTGTGTGTATAGCTCTATCCCTCACTCACTCACACGCCCAAGAACTATGCCGACCGCGATGCGCATCAACAATGAAAACGACGTGCCGATCGCCTCCTCCCGGCCAGGCAAAGTCGGCCGCAAGGTACTGTTCGTCATAGTCTTGTTTGCGCAGGCTGGTTGTGCTCGATCGCGCGTCGCTACTGCCATCGCATCACCGTCTAATCGCACTCGATATGACTCGCACCTAGGCGTTCAATGTCATGGACGACATTGGCAAAGCCGAGAAGCGTCCGCGCGTCCTCAAAGCCCCGAGCAGCACGACCACGACGACGTCAAAGACATCGACAACGTCCACAGCAGCAGTGCGTCGCCCGGCGCTCGGTGACGTTACCAACAAGCTCGGCGTGAAGCGCACGACGACTGGCGTTGGTGCCGCGGCTGCCATGAAGAAGCAGCAGATCGTGAAGCGCACGATGCAATCGATCGCCAGTAAGCTCGTTGAGACGACACCAGTGGCTCGGACACTCGGGTCGCTCGACCTTGCAAAGAAGAACACACCATTGCTGCGCCGCGCGAGCCAATCGCCGGTCACTGAGCCACCTGCTGCGGTCTCGCACGACATTGACTCGTGCAACAAGAGCGACGCTGCCGCGTGTTGGCAGTACGCCGAAGACATCACGTCGTACCAGCTCGCGGACGAGAAGCTGCGCAAGCCCAGTGCTGCGTACATGTCGCGCCAGTCGGACATCAACTCGAAGATGCGTGCGATCCTCGTCGATTGGCTCGTCGATGTCCACTGCAAGTACGATTTGCTGCCACAGACGCTCCACATTGCGAGCCACTTGATCGACGCGTACTTGTCGATTGACCTGTCAGTTCCACGCCAGAAGCTCCAGCTCGTCGGCGTCACGGCGCTCTTCATTGCGTCCAAGTACGAGGAGATCTACCCACCCGAGGCCGATGACTTTGTCCGCATTACGGATAACGCGTACACGCGCGACGAGCTGTTTCGGATGGAGGAGCAGCTGCTCGCAGCGATTCGCTATCGCGTGACATTTGCAACGCGCTACACGTTCTTGCAGCGCTTCCTCAAGGCCGCACCACCAGCCCCAGCAGCCGCCGACAACAGCACCGCGACCGACGCAAAAGCGAACTGCATTGAGCCATTTGCGCACTACGTGATCGACCGGAGCTTGCAAGAGTACAAGCTGATCAAGTACCTCCCATCGACGATCGCCGCAGCGTCGCTCCACATTGCACGGACGCAGATGTGTGCACTGCCTGTCTGGGTGCGTCCACGTGTCTGTATTCGCTTGATGGACTGGCTTGATGGACTTACGTTATGGTTCTTATATGGCGCTAGTCTCCAACGCTCGAGTACCACTCGACGTACACTGAAACGAGTCTGAGCGACTGCATCGAAGATTTGAAAGAAATGCTGTGGAACACGCAGAACGGCGTTGGTAAGACAAGCAAGTTGACAGCCGTGCGGCGCAAGTTTACGAAAGAGCGGTACCTCGGCGTCGCGTCCCATCCGCTGCGGCTGGATGCGTAAAACTGTCTAAACTTATTTGCCTGCAGCTGGCGACTGCATCCGCAGCAGTGCGCCACCTACGACTGAGCGACTGCAAACACGATGTGCCTGTTTTGCAGTCCCCACCGCCAAGTGCACGTGTTTTTCGTTAATAAGAGAGCGCAAAATGTACAGAGCCGAATGAGCAACGCGCGTCATTTAGCGATCGTGTGCGAGTAGATGTGTTGTGAATCCATTGTTTATTACCGTCGTCTGTTGTTCATTTGGCGATTGAGTGGTTGGTAGAATGGATGGAGGTTAGTAAGCATGACGAGGCATACAAGGTTGTGTGATAGCGTACTTTATATGAACGGCATAAGCAGTGTACTGTATAAAACGAATGAATGGATGAAGTGGCATCGCTTCTATGTGTGTGTGCGCTAATCGACATCAACGTCCTCCTCCTCGTCGTTGTCGTCCTCTTCGTCACTGCTCACGTCCAGCAGGTTCATCTCGTTTGCGAGCGCTGCTGCAACAACATCATCGACGTCTTCGTCGCCCGTTGGGACGCGCACTGTCGCCTCGGGGAGGGGCTTGCCGAGCACCGAGTCGGCTTTGGCGATCGACGGGACTGGGAGTTCACGGCGCGACCGCGTTCGCTGTGAATCGACGTCGTCGTCGTTAGTTGGTGCAGTCGTTGCTTCATCTGCACGCGTTTCGTCATCGTCGACCTGCTCTGCGGTCTTGGACTCGCCGTTATCCTCATCGGGTGCAAGTGACTTGGCACGGATCTCATTCCAGTCTGGCTCTTCGCCCTCTTCGTCACGGATCAAAAAGTCCACGAGCTTGTAGATCTGATCACCGACGGCTTCGTCCGGCTCGACCAAATGTGCGTTTCGGACAATCGGGTACACTTTCTTCCGACGCAAGTCTGCGCGGCCATTGCGCGTCGTACACAGCAGCAGGAGACACTCGACTGCGGTCAAGCGCACTTGCGTATCTTGTTCGCGGACTTTCTTGTCCCCGAGGCTGTGCACGCTCGGGTGCATCCCGAGTTTGTCGTCGTCGTCCAGCGCTTCGGGGCCTGCGAGCAAGTAGTTCATCTTGCTCGGAATGTCGAGCTGGTCGTACAGGAAGAAGTGGTTGTCCGTGTCAAAGCAGATGTTCCGTACTGCTGCCGCAGCGCCGCGGCGCCGGACGACGTTCGGTGACCGCAGCTGCGGCAACAGCTCGGCCAACAGTGTCGTGCTGCCGCGGTTCTTGAGCAGGAAGTCACGGCCTTCTGCGAGCTGCGAGATGTTCGCAATGATGTTCGCCACGTACTGGTACTCGTCGTCCCACTTGGCATCACCAGTGGCCGCGTCGACGCCTTCCGGCTCCGCTTCCGTCTCGAGAAACCGCGTCGTGAGCGTCCGCATCTTGCGCTCGCGCAATGCGAGCAGTGCGTCGTCCATCTTGGCGTCCAAGCCCATGAGTGCACGCGCGCCTTCCGGTGTTGTCGACACATTTGCAAGCAGCATCATCGAGTAGTCCTTGAGCCGCCATTCGTCGTCGTCAACTTGCGTCATCACGCGATTCAGCAGATCGAATTTGAGCGTGCGCTCGCACACTGCTGGGTTCGCCGCAGTGAGGTTGATCAGCGCCTTGATCGCGTCCTCTGCGATCGGCCGCATGTCGCTCACGAGTCGACACAGCGCCTGCACGACGTCGAACGATTGCAGCTGCATCAGCTGGTGCATGCCCTGGTCCGACGCGGTCATGTTGATGAGCAGACTCGACGCGGACTTGCGCAACTCTGGCCGCGGATGCGACAAGAAACCCACAAGTTCCTCGACAGACGTCTTTGGCGCTTCGGTAGCTGTTGCGACCTTCACCATCGTTGCTATGTGTGTGTGATTATGGGATGCGCGTGGAGACAGCGAGCGAGCACGTGCAACGTACGAGTTGACGGCAAGTGTCGTTGTCAAAGACGATGCCAATCAAATTGGTGGCGTGAAAAGTATCAAAACATTGACAAATATTTTGAAGGCACAAAATATCGCAAATTATTTATCGCAAAGACTGACATAAAAACCATCAAGTATCTCTAACGAGGGGATAACAGCAATAATTCGCAGGAAGCAGCAACGGCAGTAACAATAGCGCTCTACAACAACTACAGTAATCACGGTAGGTAGTATCACTTATAGTACTTTGTCTAGGTCACAGGTATGAGTATGAGTGATACTATTTACTGTGTGGGTGAAATAGTATCACTGATACTCACATGCGTTTGGGGAAATAAGCACCACTGTACAGCCATATTCATAGTCATATCATAATACCTCTTGGGAATGTATATACAATAATCACAGACTTCGTGCTTCGCGAAGAACGATGCATCAAATCTGGGAAATGCGATAATACTGCAATTGCTGCACTTTCTTGTATTTTGCCAGATTTTGATCGTTGGACAACTACACCATTACACGGTCACATTTAGCAACAGCGCAACGAATTTCCTCCATCGCTTAATGAAATTTCTACAATGCACATTGAAATCAAAAATGATTTCTATTATCGGCTAGTTTATGTGATTGCAAACTTATAGAGGTTGAATTGCGGTTTTTGTTACAAAAAAGTGCTTCATTTGCCGTTTAGCATGTACAAGCAGCCAGAATATCGCTATTTCACTAAGCGTTGCCTAAATGCGTTATGAGATATCTGAAATTGACTGAGCAATTGCTGACTGCGAGTGTGTAAAGGTGTACTGATTGGCAATCTCGTAAACATCATATTTTGCTGTAAAAGTAATGGTTGGAAAAGCTCAGCGATTGATATTGTATTGTTGTGTAGAGTTATATGGGAGTACTCTTAATGTCCTTTATGTGAATGGAGTTGTATAGCGACGTGTCTTTAATAGTGATTGCAATCTGGATTCTTCCTGCTCGAGCTCAGAAGTAATGTTGTCTGCCAATGCTTCCAAGTTGTATCACATTTGGTAAGCCAAAGATTTGTCATCCTGTCAAAATACAAGATTGGATTCAAATTAGCAATTTATTTAGCATCACGACTAATTTTAAGTGCGCCAACACTATGATGGTAATGATGTGTAACATGATTACGCTGTTTATATCAATGCCAATAAATCAGTTATCCATTGCGATAGTGATTTGTGGATCAAAGGTTGTAGGTTTAAGCGCCCTCTACGCGTTACGGTGCTTATAGTTAAGTAGAGATTTGATAGAATTTGTTTTCAACCTCACCACTCCACCCCATATCACATCGTCTCCTTGATTTCCAAGTGCCAATGCTCTTCGAGTGTTTGCATGTTTGATCGAGAGTAGGGCTTTCCGAAAAAAATTAACTAGATAATTTTCCTAATTTTCTTTAAAATTGTTATCAATGCTTTAGAACGACGTTAAACATAAAAACCGGACGCAACTTCGTTGTACCGTATTAGGATAATTGCTGTACAGGAAGGTAATCGTCAAAACGTTGGTCATTACTACTCCTTCTACGTCGACACTTCGACTTTTTATCATCAGGGTAATACTATTCGCGTATTTGCATGTTTGACTTCAAGAAGGGCTCAATTGAAAAGAGAGATTCACTGAATCACTTACGTAGTTACGCACAGAGTTACAAATCAGATGCAAAAACGAAGTAGTGTACAAATGTGAAATCACACGTGGAAAATATATATAGAAATTTCGTTTGACTGGAAACAGAAATGCGTCTCTGATCTGCTTTATCAAATATTTTGGCACACACATGGTTTTTATATGCTTCTGATGCGCGTGACTCTATTGTTGCTAATATTGCCGCTACATATTGGAATGGGTTGCTGTTGTGACGTAGTTACTAAGTAATTCGACTGTAACATCCATGCAAGTTCAGTCATAAATGCAAACGTGTGTTATACAACGCAGCAGATGCTAAACCGCGCTGTAACGTGAACGGTACAGTACTGTTCAATTTGAATCTATATATATTTCTTGACAATCACATTCAAGCTCTCTAAAGTTGTGTTTTCCGCTCTAAATCCAAGTATCCGCTCATTATTATACATAATAATGAGCAATTGGTGTTTTGGAAGAGCAATTGCTATGTAATAACTGTCATATTTGCATCTTTATGCTAAAGTCGATAGACGTAGGACAACGTTTAGATATAATGCACACCAGTTAATGGTTCATAACGGGTCCTGCATAGAGGGTTGCGCGATAACTGTACAGGTGTTAATAAGTATCCTTTCATAACAAATCATATGATTTCTACTTTTACTGCATTAGTATTCGTTTACCTGAATACCTTTCAAAATGACCATGTGTACCCCTCTAGTTAGCACGCTATCCTATGTATTTATACGTTAGTGCACACTTTTTTCTTCTAGAGTGTTAAAGTGAGAAGGATAGTATATAACATGGTTAATTCTTAATGTAAACATAAGCTGCACAGAATAACTGTTACTATTTCAATCCGAAGTGGGCTGTTATTGCGTCTGCAGACAAATGAGTTTTAGACTCCCTATACTCTGTAACTATGCACTTCCACCAACAAAGACGGAATATGTGCCTCTAAACGTAAGTATAACATTGTATTTTGCGACGACGGTAAACAACAACGAACGGTTTACAGGATTTACTGTACCACAACATATGGAAAAAGGTATTCAAATGGGACATGGTATTTACATTGGCAGGACGCGTGAGATACGCACGACAACGAAAAACGTGATAGTACGCTATAGTACCATGCATAGTTATGTTGTACTTCCTCTGTTCAAGAAAGTTTGCAAGATTTGGATGAAATCATACGCAGATTTTTAACCACTGCATACTTCTCCGCTCTGATTGGATATAATTGAAGCTCTCCGAGCGGGTGATTTCTTGCTATTTTTGCGTAGTTATTGCGAATGAAACCACTTCACACGTGCCTCAAATATTTCCTATTTGATAAAATTTATCATGGACAAATTTGATTGGATAAAAATATCAAATGCGTGTGAATGTCAGAGGAGGGAGTTTCATTTCCAATCATCCTGAACACGAAGATGGAGGAGCTGATTGAC